>JAULBZ010001829.1:0-20571 GCA_032360805.1 Neoturris breviconis
AAACACGGAAGAGCTCTTCCGTGTTTCGAAAAGGCAAGAAGCCCTGGGAACGAGGTTGATACAAAGGTACTCTTAGACATCAATAATTCTTTCTGGTCTGCAAAATACACGCTTCCTGCCGTTTTTAATACAATTCTGTCACTAGATTATTTAACGTCAAGAGAGAGGAAGCCCTGGGAACGAGGTTGATGCTTTCAGAATATGTATAGTTCGACCAGTTACCATTCGGGTGTAACGAAATTAATTTTTTGAGCCTCGGCACCCTGATAGTGGTTGAAATAAGAAAAGAATAATCACTGTGGTGGGGTGATTTTTGAGCTATATACTCCTTCACAGTGATTTAAACGACCAGCTCTATTTACGCTTTTGCGCGGAAATTTTCGCCTAATGGAATCAAATTATGCTACTTAGCTACACGAGTTTAACTAACCATTTCGAGAAGTTTCATGCCGTTTCGAGGAAGGCAAATCAGTGCTCTTTTTACGCCATGTGATGTAAATTTCTGCTACAGATCTATTCACACTTTGGGCAATGCAACCACATCCTTTTTGTGTGGTTTCATGTATTTGTGAATGGGTCCCATTGAAATGTCTCCTTTTGGCTTTTGCGCAAAAATTTCCGACTACTTAGCTACATGAGTTTTTTCGGTACGAAGAAACCAATTAAATGCAAGATCGTTTAGGATGAAACTCATTTAGGGGTCCATGTAAAGGCTGCCTAACTCTGTAGAATTTGATACCAAACTTTATATTTATATATATTAAATCTTGACCGTTTCGAGAAGTTTCTAATGAAATCAACCTTTATTACTTAGCTACACGAGTTAAAAAAAATCTTTCACTTCCAAATCATAACAATTGCGTGGAAAATATAAACGAAAGAAGATTAAATACGATGGGCAGCAATGCGGCATCAATAACGCTAAAACAGAGTAGAATCAGGCTCTTGAAAGCACACAGGGCGACAGTTGACCTCTCCTTTTCTTCCCCAAGATTGATTCTAAGATCATTTTAAAAATTACCAGAAAATAGAATCAAAGGATTACATATATGTAAGAAACAAGTCAACCCCATTCCGCAGGTCCTCTCCGACGTCACAGAGTTAGAGAAATGCCCTGGGAACGAGTTTGAAAACACGTGTGTTACATGCGAACATGTTTGGTTTGAGACAAGACTATGACATGAGCAAGTAAAATTATCTTTATTCTAAGAAAACAAATTTACAAGTAGAGATAATACAATAGAGTTATCTGATTTATGAAAGCGTCGTTGTGCGAGAAGAAACACCAACATCTCTCCATATACAGACTGTGCATTGCCATATAAGGTAATGCACAGCCCATAAAGAGTATAGACTTATTCAAAAATACATAAAAAGGAGTTGCTGGCTGATCAAAGTAGAACTTGTTGCAACGCAATAACTTCTTTTTGTGCAGCCAATGCTTTATCTTCATGTATTTGTGAATAGGTCTATTCGGAACGATATTCAATTACATGTGCATTTTAGCAAAAGTATAAGTCAGATTAAAGTCTCTTTGACGTTTCCATCACGACTCAAATCATAAATTATCATCTCTCGCAAAGTTATAATTTCTAGAGCATTTTGTGGAAAAGCACGTTATTGTTAGCCTGAGTTCCAGTCCCTAACTACGACACTTGTTGTAGTTAGGGACTGGAACTCAGGCTAGTTATTGTGTGTAGTTGAAATAAGAGCAAATAACCTTTTTGAATATAACTTCAAGCTTCAAAGCCTAAAGCTTTGCTCAAAAAATCACTCCTCCACAGCGATTATTTGCTCCTATTTCGACCACCGGGAGAGAATAGATTAATCGCCGTACTAAAGATTGATTCCCATAAGGCGAAAAATTCGCCGCGAGCGACAAAAGAAGACATTCTATTGGTGAAAGTTGACGTCACACATCGTCTGACGTCGATTTATACCAATTTTTGGCTTTCGTGGCGAATTATTCGCTTTGTGGAATATACGATTTCAAATGATTACTTTACACTCCCAGCGGGCAAAAACTTGTTCAAAGTCAGCAGTAAAGACGCTAGAGTAGAACGTTAAAGACGTTATTCTAGCAAAAAAAGTTTTTGCCACCTGGACTTCTATGGTTTACCATCGAACACATTTCTTATTTTTCAAAATGAATGATGGAAACATAATAGCGTGGTTATCCGTATATGGAAGGTGTATTACCATATATGGCAATACATAGTCCATATGCGGGACTATAAGAAGGCCGAATACGGTATTTTTTACACTGAGTGAGGCACTTATGATTCTTTTAGAGAATGCGTATGGGAAACCATAATTGAGAGTATTTATTAAACGGCGAGTTTATGATAAAATTTCCATGAATGTATACAACCCATTCACACACCCTGTTTCACGTAGTACAACATTATTGAAATCAATTAATAATTTCATAACCAGGGGGTAAAACCTTTTGAAATTTTACAAATTCCCTGATATGTAATAAATATTAATACAATTTCAAATGTACTCCCACGTGCCTAATTGTTGGAGGAAAGAGGGGCAAATCTCTGTTTTGGTAAAAAAACGCCACCCATTTTCATATATTAGGAACAGGTTTTATAAGGGTTTGACCGAAAATACACCCCCCTTTCATGAATTTTCAGACTTTATATAGACCCCCTGTTATTAGATCACCCTACAATTACGCACGGGAGAGTTAATGCACAATTTCAGGAGGTGCTGATGGGTTCCATTTGTGAAAATGTGTTCCGCTGGTGCATATATATATATATATACGTAGCCACCCATACCCTGTGATTATACTGTGGTCAAGCCATCTCAATAAAACGACTAATATTCACCGTTTGACCACGGAATATTCACGGGAGTAGACTAACGTAATAAAATCATTAAAATAATACAATATTATATAAAATAAAATCATCGAAAGGTTATGTGCAGAAGCTCAACCTAAGTCCCAGGCGTTCTTACCTCATTGACACCATTGGTATTATTCAATGAAGTAAAAAGTCCTGGGAATGAAGTTGACAAATATTAATATTTTATATAAAACACACGACATAATTTGAGTCATTTCTAAGCAAACAATAAACAGGAAACACAACCTCGGTCACAGGGCTCTTTGATGGCAAAAATAGAAAAGAAAGGATCCTGGGTACTAGGTTGTTGGGTTTATAGCTGAAGGATACTAAAGTAACTGAAGAATTATCAATATTGTACGAGCGTCATTGGATGAGTGTATCGTTGGATGGGGTATAATTAAATGCACCCAGTTGACAAAACCTTGTTTAAAGTTAGCAGTAAAGACACTAGAACGACGTCAACGTTAACGACGCTGTTCTAGTGTCTTTACTGCGGTCTTTCAACAAGTTTTTGCCAACTGGGTATATAGATGCAAAGAATGAAAAATACTCAAACCAAATACAAATATTAGTCTAAAAAACATTAGCCTGATTCACAGATATTTTTTATTGAAATTGACTATCAACTATTTAAGGAGTAAAGTACCGGTCAACGATCTTGCAATAGTTTGGTTTATGCGTACCCTTCTGTGAGTTTCATTTTTGTACCGCAATAAAACCCCCAACCCGTGTTTCAAAAACTCAATGTTATAAAGCTTGAAGCAATGCTCAAAAATCCCTCCTCCACAGTGATATTTGTGAACTGTGAACCAAACTACAAAAAACATATAAAGATGATAAATTGTTTGCGTAATAAATCGTGTATTGCATAATTCAGTGTTCCAAATAAGGACAAATACTCACTACGGAGGAGAGATTTTTGAGCATAGTTCCAGGACACTCGAAAATCACTCCTTCAAAAGGATTATTTGCTTTTATTTCGACTACTGGCTCTCCTCTCAATATAAGTTATGGCGATATCAAGAGCACACATATTCTAGCCTACATTTAAAGTACCGAGAAGTGTGTATGGGCACGATGGGAATAAGAAAACGTCTATAAACATAGGCTACTCATATTCACGCATGTACCCAGTGGGCAAAAACTTGTTCAAAATCAGTAGTAAAGACGCTAGTGTCTTCATTGCGGACTTTGAACAGGTTTTTGCCTAATGGGTACCTTTCCTTAAACATATGGGCACATCTTGATTAAAAAAATATTCATTAAAACGCCTATCAATCATTATTCTACGCAGTGCGCAAAAACGTTCAAAGTCAGAATTAAAGCGTCTTACTGCGGACTTTGAACATGTTTTTGCCAACTGGGGTACAGAAGTTAGACCATGGTATGGTACCCAAGAGATTGTACAGAATAAGTAAACTGCGCAGTGCCCGGAATTAGAGCAAAGAATCACTGCGGAGGAGGGAATGAATGAATATATATTCAAGCGCTTGATATTCAATCGCCATCTCTCTATCTCTTTTCCACATGTATGTCTATTTTTCGCTGTTGATTAGAAGTACGATGGCAGTGTTTGAAATAACAGCAAATATTCACTGTGGAGGAGAGATTTTTCAGCTTAGCTTCAAGCTTTGTAGCCGGAAGCTATGTTCAACAATCCCTCCAGTGATTTGCTCTTAAATCGAGCAACACTGCGTTCTTTCAATTTAGATAATACATAGTTACAGAATATCTCAGCGAAGGAGAACAGATATATCATTTATGGTTCTATGTTTCCGTTTCTGTAAAGAATGAGGAGACGTAAAGTTAGTAATAACCAGACTGAGGTCTTTCAAATTGTGTCTCACGCGGTACGTCACGTGATACGTCATATTGATTGTTATAACCATTTGGTATTCGTTCTTCTTCTAATATAAAAAAATAAATTAAAATTACAACTTACTACCCAGTAGACAAAAACTTGTTTAAATCAGCAGTAAAAACGTGTTACGTTGTTTAAGTGCCTTTACTGCGGACTTTGAACAAGTTTTACTTTTTTGCTCACTGGGTACTAGGTTTGTACTACCTCTACGGCACAAATAGTTTTGGTATCCTCACATGATATCGATAAATGTGTTTGTTGTGTGCTCACTGAATTGTTATGAAGAAAAAGTACTGGTAACAAAGTTTGTCTTACCTGTAACAATAGGTTTGATTGGTCTCCTGATAAGTAACGCTGCACTATCCAAACAATTACGTATTGTACTAACTGCTTCTGCGTGTGATATATTTTCAGAATTCTTACCATTAATCTCTAGAATTTCATCACCAACCTATACGGAGAAGAGTACTGAATCAACGATCTTACAATTTATTGGTTTCTTCGTATCGAAGTACCGTACAAGCCCGTTGACCTGAAAATATCTACATGTAATGATTCTTTAAAAAGATGAAATCGTCTAATTTCCATTAAAAAAAAAAAAGAGACAAACATGCAACCTCGTTCCCAGGGCGTTTCCTTTCTCCTTGGGAAAGAATGGGGTTAACAAATATGTTTATTCTACAGAATAATATTAAATTCACGTTCATAATGAATTGTTTTTTTCTGTAAAAAAGGACATAACCACGAAATCCTGTCCTTTTCCTCCCTTCTCGCAATTTAAATTTTAATATTATTCCTTCTCCACATTTTGTAAGGATAAAAGAAGTAAAATATGAGCAAAGCCTGAAACAATACTCCACTATCCTTCATCCACATCGATTATTTTGTCGCATTTCAAACAGTAATCATCTACGTAAATTATAGTTTTGAGATGCTTCATAAAGCTGGATTTCATAAAGCTTGACTTTATAATATTCCTCAAATTCGAGTAAAAGCAAATAATCAAGGTGATGGAGTGATTTTTGCGCATAGCTTCACTACCTGTAGCTATGTTTAAAAGTACCTCCTCCACAGTGATTCTAATCTTTACTACTATCTAACCTTAATTCTTCCATCTACATAAGCAGGGCCTCCTTCAGCTATCTTCAATACAAACAATGGCATTCCTTCTCCTCCACGGATGCTAAACCCAAAACCACGTTCTCCTCTTTGTAACACAATCATTGCTTCGTCACCAGGATTAATGCGACGTTTGGCTGATTCTTGTAGGGTAGCTCGATCTTCTGATGTCATTGAACCTTGACGTGGTGATTCACGAGAGGTTATGGTTACTTGTTGAACGTTATTCTGTTGGTGCGCAGACATTGGTGCAGATTTAGGTCTTGAAGGTTGCCTGTTTTCTCGTTCACGAATTTCACGTAATCTTGCTTCTTCGATATTCTAAACGAGCAAATAAGAAATATCAGAATAAATTCAGTGTTTGAGATAACGTATAGCAGAGAAAAGATTTTTTGAGCATAGCTTCAGGCCTTGTATGCTGAAGTTGTGTTCAAAAAGCACTCCTCCACAGTTTTCTCTTATTTCGAATACTGAACAATTAATTTGGATTGATTTTTATACCTCCAAAAACCAATCAATTGGAAGCGCGTTAACAAAACACCCTTCTTCTCATAGATGTCACAAAGATATAAACAACATGTTCTTAATCAGCATCCAGTGTTTGAATCAACAGTAAATAATATTGTGGAGGAGATATTTTTTGAGCATAGCTTCAGGCTAGAAAGCCTGAAGCTATGCTCAAAAATCTCTCCTCCACAGTGAATATTTTTAGTTATTTCAAACACTGTCATCAGTACTTCTAATCAACAGCGAAAAATAGACATATATGTGGGAAAGGGGTGGAGAGGTGGAGAGCTTATCTGTAGAGAAATACTATATTCAGGGCTGAAATTATTCTGAAAAATCTCTCCTCCACAGTGATGATCGGCTGTTATTTCGAGCCCTGATATTTCAATCAATTGAATGTATAATCATTCATTCGTATGTTACAATATATACTGTCCCTTTGGACTTATTATTTTTGTGACTTTACATTCAATCCAGCTGGCAAAAACCTGTTCAAAGTCACCAAGATAACGTTGAAACCACGTTCAAAAAACGTCGTTTTAAGGTTTTTTTGCTGACTTTGAACAGGTTCTTGCTGCCTGGCAAAAAATAAATAAACACAAAACAGAGTACACTTTCCACTGTTGCCAAAATTACCTGACGCTGCCTTTGATATTCTTCTCTCAAATTATCGCCTTGCTTATTATAACTATTATATGAAGGTGTATAACTCTTTGGTACGACTGGGCGAGGTGGTGCATCCACAATTTCTTCGTTTTGACCATCAGTGGATCGATCAATAACTAATTTTACTTGTAATCCTGAGTTCTTTACCATTGATACGATCTCACTGTGGGTCATGTTACCAACATCATTATCATTGACTGATAACAGTTTGTCATCAACTGATAATTCTCCACATCGATCAGAAGGACTACCAGGGATTATTCGACCTAAGTATATAAATAGACAGAGTTTGAAACAAGAACAAAATAATCACTGTGGAGAAGTGATTTTTGAGCATTGATATTGCTAAGCCTGCCTGAAGTAAAGCACAAAAATCTCTCCTCCACAGTGATTATTTGTTCTTATTTCAAAAACTGTATCTGTGGAGAAGAGTATTGAGTCAACGAGCTTGTAATTGATTGGTTGTTCGTGCCAGTTCGTTGACATATCACTCTCTATGGTAGATACTGTTACTTTTATTTCCCCAGTTGTTGCAAGAAGCACAAATTACACCTATGGAGAAGAACACTGACGGATACTGACTGATTACTTTGACAATTGATAGGAGACCAGTCACTACATGAACGATCAGAATTCATCACTTTAGAAGTTGTCCATGCTTATAAATACAGACGCTATTTCTAGAATGTCGCATAAACAAAAATCCAATTCCAATTGATTGGGTTATTCAACACTAAGAAACCAATCAACTGGATGTGTGGATATGAAACCATTAAATAATCACAGTGGAAGAGGGATTTATGAGCATTAGCTTCAGGACTGTAACCTGAAGCTATGCTTAAAAACCCCTCCTCCATAACGATCGTTTGCTCTTTTTTCAACCACCAAAGTTGAAAATACCTTAGAGAAGTTAATGAAATCATGAAAATATAACAAACCTATAACCGATCCTTTAGATGATGGAGACGACATAATTACAAATCCGAATCCTTCATTCGCACTTCTAGATAGTGTGATCTCCATTGTAGATCCTTTTGGTACAATCATTGGTTTCGGTGCAACAGGTGGAGGACATGATTTTGGTCGTGAATTGAGATTTGATTCGCTTTTACTGCGCAGTCCGTTAACTTGAGCATCCCGATATGGTTTGGTGTTACGTGGACGTTGTTGATCTTCTATCCACTCCGCAACTTGTTTATCAGAGTGAACACTATCTGTATCGGATTTCGTGCGATCTCGTGTTTGCGTTGGTGTAGAAGGAATAGAATCTCCCCTATCATTCATCAAGCGAACAGGAAGAGTACTCCCACGATCACTCCGATCATCTCTAGCAGAATCGACTGTACTATCTAAAGTGAAAAATATCTTCTTCATAGAAGAGTATTACAATGATCTTTTAATTGATTGGTTTCTTTGCAATAAAGTAACCAATCAATTTTAAGATCACAAACAAAACTTTGTTAGTAAAGCTGACCATTCCATATTTAAATATTTAGAATGGTACAAAGATAAAGTACAACAGTGGTCAGAATTTTTTTATAGCATCTATCAATAATTTCGTTGCTAAGGGAAAATTATCCCTGGTTACCAAACATTGTTTTTTTTCATAATGATACACCATAAATTATATCAAAGCTCCTAAATATTTGTCATTTAAGCCACTCGTTTTAAGTTATGAAACAAAGTATAACATGAGGGGGGTATATATTGTGCTCACTCTCCTAGGGTTAATAGGGTTAAGGCTACAAAGTCTAAAGCTGAGCTCAAAAATCCTTTCTCACATCGACGTTTTGCTTTTATTTCAACTATGAAGCTACTTTTACATACACCAACTATAAACATTGACAAGAAAGTTAACAAGCAAACCTTGGTCTCCATGCTTTCTTCGTATCCTAAGTGTAACTTTTCCATTTAAGCCAGAGTTTCCAATTAGACTGATAACCCGTTTATGACTAGCATCTACAACGTTTGCACCATCAACAGCTAAAATAATGTCTCCTTGTTTTATTCGACCATCTTTCTCTGCTGCACCATTCTCAACAACATTGTCAACAAAGACCTATGGAGTGTAATAATAATAATACTAATAAATCATAACGATAGATCATCAAATTCCTAGATAAACATGGTCTACATTTATAGCCCTCGGTCAGATACGGTGGATATGCACCCATATCAAATTCCTGCCAAATTGACTGAAAATATTCTGAAAAATCTTTCCTCAACAGTAATAACCAGAAGTTAGTTTACTTAAAACATTCCAGCGAATTGACATTTATATCACGAGCATAGTGATTTCTAAACAAATACTGATAAAAAACAACGATATAGAAAAGTAGAAAACAAAGCTAATTGGTTTAATATTTTTTGTGAACCGAGAGTGAATACTATTCAAGAGATTTTGTTCCTGTACCTTGTCAACAAAATGTATGTGTGACAGAAGCAAAAATAAGTGTTTAAAACTAACCACATCCAATTTGTGAAGATAATAATAAGTATTGATAATAATTCGCACAAAAATAATGCATTTTACTTTAAATTTAGACCACAGACTCATATGATGATTTCAAGTTTTAAACATGAGGCATAAAAGACTGCACCCTTAGGCAGCCTTTAAATTAGTTTTATACCCTAAATAATCTTGCATTTGATTGGTTTCTTCGCACCAAAGAAGCCAATAATTTCAAGCTCGTTTAGGGCGAATCTCATTTAGGGGATCATGTAAAGGCCTTAATAGGGTTAACAAAACAATAAAAGAAACAAAGAGAAACAAATGTAGATGTTGTTGGAATAATAATTTTTTTGCAAAAAATATTTTTTTCAACATCTGAGCAACTCGATTAGGTACTCACCTGCCGTTTCTCTTCCTGTCCACCAACTATACGAAATCCAAATCCACCTGGTCCGCGTTTCAAAGTAATGACGTGATCAGTAAAACCAGCACCAGAATTTGTACTACCGTCAGTATCTCTAAAACAAAACGAAAAAAAAATAAATTAAAACTTACGACGTGAAATCTCAAACTAGAAATTTTTCAATTCTTATGTGAGGATTACAGTGCTTAAACCTCAGTTCTCATCTGGTGGTAAGGAGCACAGATTTGTGCATTAGCACTCGTCATTACTTATTTGCTATCGCTCGTTAGCACTCATTATCGTTCGTTAGCGCCAGATGAGAACTAAACTTAATCAAGTGCTAAGATACACACACGCACTTCTGGTACTACATAAAAAGTTTGCAATAGGGACCGTTTCAAAAATATAATCTCCAGAGGAAAGTACCGAGTCAGCAATCCCGCAATAGATTCGGTGTGAAGAAACCAATTTATTGCAAGTTCATTGACCCAACACACCTTTGATTGTACTGATTTATTTTTGTTGAATTTTGTCAATTTTATTTGATTTAACCCTGCCAAAGAAGTTGATTTCGGAGCAAAATTTTGAGATGGTATATAAATTGAAATGCTACAAATATTGTAATTATGGATCAGACTCATCGAAAAACAACTGTTTTCTAATAAATTGGCAGAAAGAACAAACTAAATAGCTTCAAATCTACAGCCTTAAGGTTATTTTCCACTTCAAAATATTTTCATAGGCTGCCTAGTATATTGTATTCAACCTGACATTTCTGTAGCCTACCTGGAATTCGATTGTACTGCTCTCTTTAAAGATTTGTATCCATCTCCAGCAGATGAAACTTGAGGATGATTTCTTTCTTCGTATGTTGTCGTATTTACCGTACTCGTCTCACCATTTGTTGCAATCACACCCATACTCGTACTACTTCTTACACCTGCCGTTGTAGGTACTTCATCATCAAAATTTGGCATAGATTTTGGCCTTGATGGTTGTCTTTTGCCAGCAAGGGGTGTTGGCATTGTTTTTACAACAGTAAGAACACCAGATCTCTGTACCTGGAAATTAGTTGCTTGTCCTTTTGGACAGCTTTTTAAAATCTCCACGACTTCTGTATGATCTAGATTATGTACAACAGTGCTATTTATACGGATAATCACATCACCTTGTAGTAAACCATCACAGCGTTGACGATCAATAATTTCCTTTACACGTTGACCATATGGTGAATCAGCGATAGTGAATCCGAAACCGTTAGGTCCGCGAATTACTGATATGACTTTGTACTGAGGTGGACCACTTCTGAATGCAACTGGAGTCGTAGCTAGAAATTTAAATAAATAGTATTTGCATTTACATGGACCCCTAAACGAGTTTCAATTTAAGCAAGCTTGCAATTGACTGGTTACTTCGGCAGCACGAAGAAACCAATCAAATACAAGATCATTTAGGGTGAAACTTATTTATAGGTCCATGTAAAGGCAGCCAAAGGCTTATTTTTTCTGGGCGATTGTTATGGCACATTTATGATTTTTATGAAGAGATTTTTTGTGTGAAATTGAATATTTACACATTCTCACAATGATAATGTATACAGCCCCTGAGTAACCAATACTTAACAACACAAATAGAATTGAAGAATTTTATACACTTTATACATTTTCTTTGTCTTGCTTAGATATTTCATGCCAGCATAGTTAATATGAATAATCCTGCAGAAACTTATTTCAGTGAGCAAAAACTGGTTCAAAGTTTGCAATAAAAAGACGTTAGAACAACGTCAAACAATCTTACTGTGGACTCTGAACAAGTTTTTGCTCGCTGGGATTGAATATTATTGATTATCCTGGTGTCAATTATTTGTTTTTGAATAATAGAGTTTACAAGTGTATCATCTACAGTGGTAAAAAAAGAATAAATACTGTGAAGAAGTGAGTTAGTAGCATAGCTTCACGCTTTGTAACATGAAGCTATGCTACAAACTCACTTCTTCACAGTGAATATTACTCAATATTATTCAAAAACAAAATTCACTTATCCACAGTGATTAATTGCTCTTATTTGACAGGAGTTTCAATGATCAACACAGCTACATGAAAACAAGGCGTTGGCTGCTCAAAGTAGAAATTGTTGCAATGCAACAACTTCCTTTCTATTTCCACAAATGGCTGCATTGAGAACTTCCATTTAATGGAAGATGAATAAAAAATTTTAAAAGCATTTTGTACCTCTACTCTCAGGTCCTCTACTTTCAGGTCTTCTATTTTCCCCTTCAGACAAATATCCAGAACGAGAGATATTAGACATCACTCTTCTATCAGTACCATTTTGGACAAGACTTCCATTAGATGCAGAACGTTTTATTGCTTCCTTTTGACCTTGAGGCACATATGAGCCTACTTTCTTCACGCCAGGATCAGCAGGATCAAATGGAAGAGTGTATCCTCGAACCAAATCAAGTTCAACTACTTCTCCAACCTATATCATACAAAACCAGTGTTCGAAATCAGAGTAATAATCAGTGAAGGAGGGATTCATGAGCATTGCTTCAAACTTTCAAACCTGAAGCAATGCTCAAAAATCCCTCCTCCACAGTGACTATTTTCTCCTGTTCTGAATACTGAAAACAACAATAAAAATAAATTATTATTCAGGGGTTAAAATAACTGCTGGTCTTCACTGTCAAGGAGTGATTTTTCAGGATATCCTCAGACAAATTAACTGAGAGTATTTCAAAAATCTCTGCTCCAAAGTGATGACTGGCAGTTATTTTAACCCCCGTTTGTTTGACATGGAGGAGGAATTTTTGAGCGTAGCTTCAGACTTTGTAGCCTGAAGCTATGCTCAAACGTCACTCCTCCACAGTAATTAATTGCCCATAATCCACTAGTTAAAACTAAAAACCAATACTTACTCGTGTTTTTTGAAGAAACTGAATAATTTCGCTATGTGTCCAGTTTAATACATTACGTCCATTCAATCTCATGACAATGTCACCTGTACGTAACCGTCCATCCAGATCGGCTGCACCACCGCGCACAATATTATTTACTTGTAGTACCTCTCCTGGTTGTTCTCCACCAACTATGGTAAATCCAAACCCTTTCGCACCTTTACGCATAGATACTCGAAACGTTTCACCTTGTAACTTTTTTGCATCAATCGTTAAATTCTTTTTTGGTGCACGCTCCTCCCTACAATTATATAAAGTTTTAGTCATATTTTTCTAATCTCCATCGTTCCCCTTAACAACTTTTATTTTCTAAAATAGTATGGTCCTATTGAATCTCATTACTGTGAAGGAATGATTTTTGAGTACAACTTTAGACTACAAACTCTAAAGCTATCCTCTAAAACCACCCAACCGGTGACTCTAAATTCTTGTGCATTTGTAACTAGCATCACTTGAAATACAGGTTTAAAATAGTACATGGTGATGGACAAATACTTGTTCAAAGTTAGCAGTAAAGATGCAAGAACAAGTTGAAAATGTTATTTGCACGTCTTTACTGTTGACTTTGAACAGGTTTTTATGGCCAAAAAACAAGAGTGACCATGAACAAATCTGTGCCAGCCTATTATGAAATAAAAAAGTTTGTGAATATATAATGTAGCACTAAAATTTACCGTGTTTCTGGTTCTTTTTTGTTAAATATTTTGCTGCCATAACTGTTCGTTCTTTTGTGTGGAAAATCAGGTTTTTCATATTGTGTTCTTCGATTGATATGACTGAAAAAACAATCAAATTCCAATACAATAATGTGACATCCACTTCGGATTAAAAAAAGAAGTTCAGTAAAAATTAACTTTTTATAACATCTTGGTGAATTTATTAAAGATAATCGTATAGCATATGCAAGAAAAACACGTCTAGACTCAATAAAATTGCAGGCATTTATTCGTAGTATCAGTACTGAAATGTTTTATTATATCTTTGTGGTAGATAAGGGACCATCTTAAAATTTTGTTCCAAAAGCAAGTAATATGATAGTTTTAAAGGAGTGGTATCATTAAAATTCATACTAAATTTTATTGACTTAATAGGTAGAATTTAGTGAACAGACACTTTTGAAATTTTTGAAAAATCTCTTTGAATTATTGAGATATTGCACTTTTAAGTTTTCGTAAATGACGTCTAAATTTTGGATGTTATTTACAAAAAGGGCAACAATGACATCATTGGTATCATAGTGAAATACACCTGTTCATACTTCATCCATGCAAAAGAAAAATATGAAGCTGATTAGATTTGAAATGGTGAATTTCTACTCTCCCAGGTCCCAGAATTATAATTCTTGACCAGAAGGTACTCTCATCACAAAACTTGGTACGTATGTAGGACTTAGATATTTTCCCAATTTCATAATGGTAGCATATCCACAACAAAAGTTGATGGTCATTCAGTAAAATAACTAGCTCCTGGGACTATCAAATATCTACCATTATGAATATATATATTTTTTTTATCAATCAACATAATCTTTGCAAGTATGAAGCTTGAACCTTTTCCAGCTTTATAACAGTCAATGTTTTCGTTATCATATTGTTGATGACATTACAGAATTCTTCAAAACATTGCTGCCACCATAGCCCAAGAAAACAAAACTTTGAAGTGAAATAACTCAAGAACTGAAAGATATTTTTCAAAAATTTAAAAAGTGTCTGTTCACATTCATTTAAGTTAATAAAATTCAGTAGCATTTTTTAACCATACCACTCCTTTAAAGAAACTAAATTTAGCAAAATCCAGCAAAAATGACACTGCATCAAAGGTGAAGTGTCAATGAGCTTGCAACGGATTGGTTTCTTCGGTATGAAAAGATTAATCCATTGCAAGATCATTGACTCAATACTCTCCTCTGTATATTTTATTTTTATTTCAGGCTTATTGATTCTCACCCAGTGGTCAAAATAAGACCAAATAATCACTGTGGAGGAGAGATTTTTTAGCTTTGCTACAGGGTTTGTAGCCTGCAATAATGCTCAAAAATCATTCCTCCACAGTGATTATTTGCTCTTACTGTATTTCCAACACTAGCCATGAATATTTCTGTATAAACACAGTGTTTGAAATAAGACTAAAATAGTCACTATGGAGGAGGGATTTTTGAGCATAATTTCAGGCTTCAGAGGCTGAAGCTATGCCCCAAAGTCATTCCTCCACAGTGATTATTTATTAAGAATACTTACTCTATATAATATGTTCCATATTTGGGATCATCAACTTTTTCCCAACCAGGTGGAAGTTCTAAATGAATTTTTCTTTTACTGATAATAGATTTGAGACAAAAAGTGACTGGTGTTTAGCTATAAGGCCTGTGCATAGTTCAAGAGCAAATATCTCATAGTGAATTCAATTTATCATGCACATGTATTCATGTATTCAATATACAATCTATGTGTAAATAGGATTAGGCTTTCTGAACCTGTCCATTTATACTATAGGAGAAAAGTGCCCTCTATAAATGAATAATACTGATATTTATTTATAATTTAGGGACCATCTCCAAAATTCGTTCCCAGGGGAAGAGTGCTGAATCAACGGTCTTGCAATTGATTGGTTTATTCGGTATAAATTGCAAACTCGTTAACTTAACACTCTTCATCGTAGATTAAGTTTTCTCAAATTTATTGATTTTGACTTCTTTAAAGTTGCTATATGAAACAAATTTTGGAGATGGCTCTTGAGCAATGTGTTATGGAAATGGCCCCCTTTTCTCTATTAGATCCCTTGCCCTAACATTCTAGAGGACTCCCTGAATACAAAACAAAAACAGAAAGTTATATCTGGATCAGCTGTATGTAAGGTAGAAGATGAAAATAACTCTTTCACACACAGCTTATTTACAAAAGGAACTAACCGTCACCATCATCATTATTATGGTCCGCATAATTAGCTAATCTGGATGTTGAATGAGCTTTCTTCTTTTTTCTTGGATCATCCCACTGTGTTCTGCCAGTGTTGTGACTAAAATGAAGAATACATGGCAAGCCTGAATGTAACTGCTGGACATCACATGTGGAGGAGTGTTTTCCGAGTACAGTGCTATATAACACTATACTCAAAAAACACTCCTCTTCAGGTGATGTCCGGCAGTTATATTTAGGCTTGTATGGTCAACCGAGGCCTTATCAGTGATCAAAATAAGATTAATCCTTGTGGAGGGATTTTTTAGTAGTTTCTAGCCTGAACCTATATAAAAAAGTCACAGTGATTGTTTGCTCTTATTTCAACCACTGTTTATAATTGACTGATTGATCGTACCCTACATACATGAAGTGTCTGACATGTCGAATCATAGACTGATTTTTTATTCAGTAAAACATGATCCTGGACAGTCAAAAGTACAGTATTAAGGATTTCTATTTTTTATGTGGATTCAGTCTTTAAAATAACTGTCAGACATCACCTGCAGAGAAGTATTTTTTGCATACAGTTTAAGCTGAAAAAACACTTCTCCACAGGTAAAATTTATCCACATAAGGTCAGCACTATTGAAGCATACCTGCAAAAAAAAGGAATAAAAATTAAACCGTCTTTATGTAAACTCTACTTACTCAACAAAATATTGTTCACCCTCTCTAGTGAATGCAACCTCCCAATTCTTTGGAAGGATTTCTAACTCATCTTTTCTTTCATCTATCTTTTTTGTCCTAAAATTAAATAGATCATTTTAAACATGAGTTGCAAGATTAAAGGTAGAAAACTTATTTTAACCCACCTCCAGTGTTTGAAAAAAGAGCAAACAATCACTGTGGAAGATTGATTTCTGAGCACTGCTTCAGTCAGAAAGCCTCCTCCACAGTGATTATTTATTCTTATTTCAAATAATTGCACCTCTCTATAAATGTTAGGCAAAGTTTACAAAAAGAAGTAGGATTGAATAGTGTTCAAAATAAGAACAAATAATCACTGCAGAGGAGAGATTTTTAAGCATAGCTTCAGGTTACAATGCATCCTCCACAGTCATTATATACTCTTATATCAACCACTGTTGGATAGCAATGACAAAAGAATGAAAGCATGTTAGCAAAACATTATAACGCTTTATTTAGTTCCCTCTCAGAACATTGAAAGTTTACCCCTACATCCAACCACCAACTTAAAGAATACCTCATCCACTGTAACCATTTTAACTCTGATTTCAAAGGTTTTGTGTTTCTACTGTTTACTTGCATGGAGTAAAGTCTCTTCAAAATCTCTTGTTAAAAATCTCTTGTTAAAAATATAAAAAAAAAAATCTTAACACAGCATTAAAAAAAACTTTCACATCTATGTACTAGGTCTCTGTAGTTATAACTATATTTATACCATCATTTTAAAATAACAAAAGATGTATTGAATTAATAGAATTTAAATAAAGTACTAATATAATGGAGTAATCCAAATCAAAAGATTGTCACAATAAATATTATATTTTAGTCATGTTTACAGTTCTATTAATTACAAAACATTCATATGTAATCATATCTATTAAAACGATCTAACCAAATGTGAATGAATTTAATTTAAAAAAACACATACTTGTTACTTCCTATAAAGAGATATAAAGAGAAGTCGTTCTAGACGAGGAGTGTTTTTTAATATAGTTTTCAGCAAGCTGCTAAAAAACACTAAATAATACTAAAAAACACTCCTCCACAGGTGATGTCTAACAGTTATCACCAGGCCTGTAAAATGCTTAATATCTTTCTAGTAAGATCTATGAATGAGCGTATTTTGTTAATGAACTATACTTATAACTGATTGGTTCTCTTAATGATAAAACCAATCAATTGGTAGTATGCAGTAGTGGGGCTCAGTGGTTCTGTTACGTAGTGGTGCTTATGATTTGGATGTTCCTGGTTCAATACCACGTTCTGAAGAAAATTTCGCGCCACATTCCTGGTTCCGACCATGTTTCAGGGCTAATAAGGTAGATTGAGGGTTGTATCCCCCTATCAGGAGATAGTAGAGCACTCTTCTCTTGAGTGCTGAATAAACGCCCCCTCCCTTGTTAATTTTGAAGAATATTTTTAACCCTCCAAAGCTTATTATGGTATGTGTAACCCTTTGAGTATAATGAAATGCTGAAATGTATTTTCTTAATTGCGTCAAAACTAATTTATTTTTCCAAATAATTTTTTTTTGTATGAAAAGAGGAGTTTTTTAGTTTTTTACAATTATTGTATTCCAGGAAAAAATGCATAAAAAAGCGCTAATTACTTTAAATTTTTTTTATCCTATGAGCTCCAACTCTCTACCATTTTTCTTTTTCCGAATTTTTTCTTCGCATATATTACAGATGACACGTGCTCTAACAAATCGTGTGCGGAAAACTTTTGTTTTTTTCTAGTTTTTGATTTATTTGATATTTTCTGAATTCACGTTTTTTTATTTTCAAACACTAAATCAAAGGCTCGACAACCAATGAAAAGCAAGAATTTTCCGCACACACTTCTGCGCATGTTGAGTTTATCTTTCACATGTCAAATTTTTAAAGGCAACCGACAATTTTATAGCGACTTGGAGCTTTTTTGCTAAATGCCTTGCTAGATTCTTGCTTTTTATTAGGTGAATGATAAATATGAGAAAATAAAAACAGGCTAATATAGCTTCCTGGAACTTAAATTTTCGGATTTTTTGCTCTTACATAGTTTTTTATATACTTTCTAAGCGTTCTAAATTAATTTTTTAATTTTTTATTCCAAAGGGTTACACATACCTTAAGACCCCCCTGTTTATTAATTTCTAAAGGAAAAAATCGAAAACAGCTGTCTTTTGAGGAGACAGTTTATAATAAAGAAACCCTAAAAATTATTTTCAAACGCAAACACAATTTATATACAATGTTACTTACACTTTTGGTCTTCTAAGTGTTCCAGTACCAGGAGTCATAGGTTGTTTTGGTGGTTTAGGTGTTCCATAATAATTAGATTCATAGAAACCACTTTCCAGTAATTTTCCAGATTTTTCAAGTTCTAGATACTGGTTTACAGTTAAAAATTCATAATCAATACCAGGAACCTCACCTTGTCGTGGTTTTCTAGTTGTACCTTAAAATAAAAACATACTCGTTATTTCAGAAGTTATTTCCAAATTGATGTATATACACCAAAGAATAACGGACTCAATGTAATGGTTTTTAGAAACAGTCCTTTTAAGCTAATAGAGTGAGTTAAATTCAAACGCCAAGGTCAGAAAATTATGATATTAGGAGCCATCTCCAAAATTCGTTACAAAAAGCAGATCTTAGCAGCTTAAAAAAAGTTAAAATCAATAATTTTGAAAAAATTTAATCTACAATGAAGAGTGTTAAGTCAACAAGCTTGCAATTGATTGGTTTCTTTGGTACAAAGAAACCAATCAATTGTAAGCTCGTTGATTTAGCACTCTTCCCCAAATTTTGCAGATGGTCCTTAGCATTTAACTTTTAGCTTTTAGTGTTTCAGAGGGTTGCCAATGAGAGATAAACCAGTTATATTAAATGACCTAGTTGAATTCTCTAAATCCTCAAATGTTATACAACAATAAATAGTAAATTCTCAAAAGAAGTTTTTCCAACTATGTGGGGGAATAATTTATCCAAATACAAAATGGAAAACTTTTAGTAATACCTACTGATTTCAACAAGAAAGGAAATATTCATCTTTACAATCTTAAAAACACTCGCCTTACAAAAAAACTTTCACAACTTACTAATGTGGTTATCTTCACTTTTCAATGTTTATGGAAGTACAATTCAAGCCTTACAATAATTGTCAGATATCAACTGTGGAGGAACATTTTTGAGTATAGTTTTCAGCTGCAAAGTTTAAAACTAAGTTGAAAACTATGCTCATAAACACTCCTCCACAGGTGATGTCCAACAGTTCTCCACAGGATTGCTATTTGTGGTTATTTTTAAACTGTGTTTCAAACATAAAACAGGATTGTGGTTAGTTTCTCATAGAAATCAATTTCTTATTATATATGTAAACAAGTAAAACATTTGGTGCAAAAGCAAGAAAAAGAAGACAGATATACACAGGGTATTATTAACCCCTGTATACACACCTAAAGAGTAGAATGGGACATTATTCACTTGTTTTGAGCAAAAGCAAACAAACAAATAAACAAAAGTATGTTATTGAAAGTGACCCACCAAACCAAGTGAAAGTTAAACCTAAGCACATAAATATGATTTTTGCATATACACATTATACAGTGTTTGAAATACGTCTTTATTACGATAGTTCAGGTCATATAAACAATTGGAACACCTTTTTCAAGGTATAATTATGTCCAGTCACTGTGGAGGAGAGTAGTTAAATTTCATATCAAGGATAAACACTCAGATTTTACATGGCATTTAGGATTTCATGTCCTTACTAAGTTGATAAAGTTTCAGGACAAATAAACAATTGAAATAAACAATTGGAACACCATTATCAAGGTAAAATTATGTCAAGTCACTTGACTATACTATGTTTTTATTGGTAGTAGAAACCATGTAGTTATATTTTTTTTATAAAACACACAAAATATCTAAAAGGTAGTTGTCATCATCAGTTATTAAAATTAATAATAAAGAATAATGAAATAGAACAATAATTTTTCTTTAAAACAATCCATTCTTTTATTTAAAAAATCTTCCTCGTTGAACTGTGTACCGTCATTATATTACTAATTTGCATTGGGAGTAATTATTAATGTTATAAAAACCAACTTGTACTGTTA
>JAULBZ010001830.1:0-20564 GCA_032360805.1 Neoturris breviconis
TTCTGAAAAATCTCTCCTCCACAGTGATGACCGGCTGTTATTTCGAGCCCTGAATCACTGTAGAGAGAAGTGAGTTTTGAACATTTAGGTTTTGCAGTCTGTAGTTAACCAGTGGGGAAAACCTGTTCAAAGTTCGCAGTAAAGACGCTAGTAGAACATCTTCAATGTTGTTCTAGCATCTTTACTGCGGACATAGGTATAACCAGTATCGATGCATGATATTGAGTATGCTTCAGGCTAAGTTCGCAGTAAAGACGTTAGAACAACGACACTGATTATTCTCGAGTCCTCAGTAAAGACGCTAAAACGACGTTGTTGTCCACTGGGTATGCTTAAAACCTCTAGGTTCGAGCATTGCCGAAGGCATGTAATAACACCGAAATGGTTTTTGAGCAACGCTTATACAATATTAAGACCATGTATAAGAATGTAACTTATTTAGAAACGAACATATATCTCTTCTGTAATGAATGAATGAATAAATGAATAATATGCTTACCCTCTATTCTGAACTGGTTTATGATAAGGTGAAGGATCAGCATTACTAGCAGGTTTATATTGCTAAAATAAAAGAAAGAAATCAAAATTAGTATGCTGACCAGTGGTCAAAATAAGAGTAAATAATCACTGCGAGGGAGTAATATACGAACATTGCTTCAGGCTATATATATATCATAAAACATATCTCCTCCACAGTGCATGGTGACCACAAAATTTTGCAAACGAAATCAAGGACATTTCAGGACAATTTATCAATTTGTAAAGGATATTTCATTTGAAAATTTTAGGAATATCAAGATATTCCAGGACGTTGTCATTCTTATTTACTATATCAAGTAGACATTATGTTTAAATCTGTGTGAAAAACAAAATTTGAAAAAATGTCTAAAAATTCTATTGATGTCTTAAATATAAAGAGATTCCAGGAAATAATTCCAGGACATTTTCAGGTTTTACAATAAATTCTAGGACATTTCAGGACACTTTCCAGGGCATTTCTAAACAGTGGCCACCATGCAGTAATTATTTACTCTTATTTCGATCACTGTTGACCAGTAATCCCAATGGTCACACAACATTAACTCCATGTGTAAACAGTCAACTCAGAAAATCACACAGACAAGAACAAATCCGTTAATTATACGGTTCTTCAAACTGACAGTGCTCGAAATAGCAAATAATCACCAGGATGCTTTTTTAGCCTGAAGCTATGCTCAAACGTTACTCCTCCATGATGATTATTTGCTCTTACATTATTTTCTTTCAAGCTGAACACTATACTCAAAAAACGCTTTTCCACAGGTGATGTCCGGCAGTTATATTCAGGCTTGTCTTATTTAGAAAGGTGAAATGTAAAATATATTTTACCTTATAATATTCAGAAAGCACCTAAAATAAGAAAGTAAGAAACTTTAAGAAAAATAATACATTTACTCAGGATTAGCATCCTTCTCTCTCCCATTCCCCCCCAACCCGAACCTGAAATTAGCTACAAAAATATTCGGGCGATTTCTTGTTACTATTGACGTTGTTACATGTTTTAAATACAGTTAAGGTTGGCTTTCACTACGAGAAAAATTTGTTGTGATAGTTAAAGGAAGACATTCCATTGAGAAATTGATGCCAATTTCTACCAATAGATACATCTTCTTTTGGCATTCTTAGCGAATTTTTCGCTTAGTAGAAACAGCCTTTAGGATCTCTACCAGAAAGAAAATATAATGATATAGGGACGGTCTCCTAATTATCTACTAAAAACTAGTAGTTAGATCCAAAAATCGTTGACTCAGTACTTTTCTCTGTAAGTTATATTTTTAAGAGGGTCCCTTACAAAGATGCAAAGAAATCGAGATCAGATAATTTTCAGACATCATCATTGGAGGAGTGTTTTTGATTTGTTTTCAGTAAGAAACTATACTAAAAACACTCCTCCACAGGCGATGTTTGATAATTACTTTCAGGTATTTAAAGATGGTTCCTCCTTACCTTACTATGCCGCATTGCTGATTCCTTTTTGATATTAAATAATTTCAAATACAAAACACTTTGTAAACGTAAACTAAAACAAAGAGGAAAAATAGAACCAGTTTTTGTGGCAGTGGTTGAAAAAGAGCAAATAATCAATATGGGGGTGCAATGTTTGAACATTAGTAGCCTGAAGCTATTCTCAAAAATCCCTTCTTTGCAGTGCTTATTTACTGCCATTAAACCATTGAATATTGTTTTCAGGAGAAAAAATAGAAATGCCAGGATACAAATGTTTTGTAAATTCAATTTCAATTCCAAAGAATTATATCAATATCAATTTCGAAGAATTATAGAATTGTTAACAAAAACAGTACAAGAATTGGAAAACATCTTGGTAAAGTTAGATTATTTTATATTTCCCAGAGTTGCACTTAAGTTCGTACCATAAAAATAGAAATCTTCGATCATAAGTATTCGATGTTGAATCAGTCTTCCTACCATAACGAGTAATAACATAACTAAAGAAAAAACAGTATATAGAGTATGTGGAAGAGTGTTTTTGAGTGCAGTTTTCAGCTTTGCAGCTGAAAACTGCGCTCAAAAGATACTCCTCTACAGGCAATGTCTGACAAGAGCAAAAACTTGTTTAAAGTTAACGTGGTTCCAGCGTCTTTACTGTGGACTTTGAAAACGTTTTTGTCCACTGGGATAAAATATCGAGCACTGAGAGAATCCTACGAGATGCACGTGGACGGACACTCGATGTAAAATCAACACCAATCTAATGAATTTACACGGAATTTATTCATATTAGACTTGTATTGGACTGAACAGGAACCATTTAAAATCAGGAAGCCATTAATAAGTATTAATGGACAGATAATTAAAAACTATTTAGAAACCGTCTCAAAAATAAAATCTACAAAGGAGAGTACTAAGTCAATAATCTTGTAATGGATTGCAAGCTCATTGACCTAACGCACTTCAGCACAGATTCATTTTTGTCGAATTTTAGTTGATTTCGCCCTAACAAAAAAGTTGATTTTGGAGCAAAATTTTGAGATGGTCCCATTTATCCTGGGGGATTCCGTCACTTTCGCGTTTTTTTTTTTAAAAATAACTTTTTGGGTATGCGCTATAACTTGGTACGGTAATATTACATATTGTAATACTACCATGACTTTAAGTGCAGCCAATCCTGAGATCTTAGGGGATAGCAGAATCCCCCCAGGCTGAATGAACCTCTCAAAAGCCCGACATAAATAGGGTTAAAGAAATATCTTGTCCACAGCTGAGGATAGCAGGGCTCGAAATAACAGCTGGTCATCACTGTGGAGGAGAGATTTTTCAGCCAAGTTGGCTGAAAATATTCTGAAAAATCTCTTCTCCACAGTGATGACCGGTTAATCATGTAGAATAGCAGTTCTCAAGATAAGAACAAACAATTAGTGCGGAAGAGAGTGAATATTGCTTCTTATCTCAAGCATTAAGTGAAAATGTCAACTTACTCAACTAAACTTATACACTCGCTTGTGATTTGAGCATACTCATCAACACCTTGCTTAGACGTTAACTTTCCAGAAGATTCTAATCCAATAAGATATTGTACATAATTTAATACTGCATCAATATACTTGTGAGCTCTCTCAACGTGATCCGTCTATAAATAAATAATAAGTAAAAATAAAACTTAAAATAGAAAACCATACTTACGGTAACGCCTAAATTAAGCACCCACGTGCTTATACAGTAAATGTTCAAATAAGCACCCACTCCCAATGCAATTTTTTTAATTAAGCACATTCCAGCTTTTGTGGTATTTAAGACTTCAGAGTTGGTACTTTAGGGGGCCACTTATTCAATTGATTCAGTCAAAGCAAATGGTAACAAGCACAGTGTAATATGACAATTTTAGTTCAGTGTTGTCCCCTTATTTACCCAAATTGGGTAGCATAAACATTTTCAAAAAAAATTCAGCAAAAACTAAATTTAAAATGTACCGATTTCAAATAAGTACCCAGGTACCTAAAATTTAACAGACACTTATCCAAAGATGGTGTTAAATCGAGGCATTATGATATTTGTTTATAAAAAGAGGATATTAAAACACTACTGAAATTTAATTGGGTTCTTCCGAAAGAAGGAAAACACTCCTTCACAGATACTATAACATGACTTATTCATATTCTCTTGTACAGCGTTCACATACATCAGTAGTGTATATAAAACTTTCATTTTCAAACACAGTAGATAAAACATAATCACTACAGAACATACCAGACAATCAGCTACATGTTTAGCACGTCTTCCTTCATTCCAAAAAGCAGAATATGATTTCTTGTAGCTAAAAGATAAAATTGTAACAGGAAGGGTTGATTTCCATTAGGCAAAAAATTTCACGCGTAAGGCAAAAGAACACATTCCATTGATAAATTTCTACCAATGGAATGTCTTATTTTGTCTTACATGCTGGAATAGCACGATTCCTAAATGAAGCCATTCTATTGGTTGAAAGCAATCTATCAGGCCTAGTGGAAATCTGCCTTTAGAGTTCTATGCTAATAAACTATTTACCTTGCTAGTTTTTTCGAATCACGAACTACATCCTTTCTCAAAGTACCACATTCATGACAAATATCTTTATTTTCAATCTCTTTATCATCAACATCAGTAGTTTTTGAAATTTTTGCTGCTGGTGCGTCCTCAACTTTGTTTTTAGAATCTTTTGAAGGACGCCCTCGACCACGTGGCTTTTTCTTCAATTTGGCTGGCACATCAGGTGTAACTGCAGCAGGAGTGACACTATCTTGATGTGGACTAGCTGTACTTATTTCTTCTTCTTTAATAGAAATTTCCTCTTTGATAGAGGTATTCAAATCTGAAGCTAGTACCTTTTCGGGTCTAAAATGTCATATAGATTATTTATGAATTGTTGAGAAAAATATTGAAAGAAGTAATTTTACCGGTGGGGTTAAAATAACTGCCTGTCATCACTGTGAAGGAGAAAAATCTCCTCTTCACAGTGATGACCAGCATATCTTATCATATCCCCTGTTCACTGAACTAATTTTAGTAATCAATTGGAAATTGATTTAGTCAGAATTCATAGTTTGATCTTATATAACGAAATAAGAGCATAATCACTGTAAAAGATATAGCCAGAAGCAATGCTCAAAAATCACTTCTCCATGGTGATTATTTTGTTCTTATTTTGAACACTGTACAAACATAATAAGCTGTTGACTCAATGCTTGGTAAAAACAAATAATCACAGTGGATAAGTATTTGCTTTTTGAGCTTAGCTTTAGTAACTATACTAAAAAATTACTCTTCCACAGTGATTATATGCTCTTATTCCCGGAGATATTTACTTACAGAAGTATTTCTTCCTTATCACTGATGGTTTCCGTTTTGATTAACGCTGATGGCTGAAAGAATGAAGGATAGTGGAACATTAGGCATGACAGTTACTAAAAAACTGGGTGATGTGATTGAGTTTGCAGTTTATTGATATATAAAGCACTTATTATGATGAGGGATTACGATGAAACTATTCAAATTCAAACTCATTAACATTTGATATAACATTCTTGCATATATTAGATTTTAAAGTGGATGTAAGGTGAAATATTTCGCGCGAAAGCCAATTTTTTGTTTGTTTTGGTCAGGGAGTCGGAAAAAGAAATAATAATATGTTAATCAATAAGTGTAAAAAGGCGGGGATTATGGACATTTTAAACGGGACTGAAATCCTACCCCCTATGGACTCATTTTGTGTATAAATG
Organism: Neoturris breviconis; assembly: GCA_032360805.1. NCBI lineage: Eukaryota > Metazoa > Cnidaria > Hydrozoa > Anthoathecata > Pandeidae > Neoturris > Neoturris breviconis. The sequence continues at coordinate 5,754 of JAULBZ010001830.1, forward strand.
TATGAAAAAAGCAAATTTTACTTGAAAGTAATGAATCTTGTTGTTATTTACTCCCAGTCAATACCTATGTTATTACCATCACTAAATATTACGTTTTTCAGACCTGCTAATTCACTATTTAAAAAAATACACTCCAAATATTTCGATCTTAGAATTGCTAAATTTAACTAACGCAAAAAAAGTTGAACCAAGGTATAATGGCTCTTAAGCTATACAGTGGATGAAATAAGAGGAAATAATCACAGTGGAAGAGTGATTTTTGAGCATAGCCTCAGGCTATAAAGCCTGAAGCAAACTCCCTCATCCACAGTGATCATTTTGCTCTTATTTCAACCAATATAATAAAAATAATCACCTCAGCATGGATACGACTTTTCTTTCTGCCATGTACAGATGATGTGTCCTATAAAATATAGTTTGTTATGAAAGTAGAGCCATGGACCAACAAGATTTTTGCAATTTAAAGTGAAGCAGGAGCTTACATGGAAAACAATATTTGAATATAGATACTACAATCTTACCGGGCTTGAAATAACTGCCAGTCATCACTTTGAAGGAGATTTTTCAGAATATTTTCAGCTAAGTTGTCCAATAATATTCTGAAAATCTCTTCTCTACAGTGATGACCGGCAGTTACATTAACACCTGATCTTGTATTAGTTTTGTAAAACTAATTTTCTAACCTGAAAATAAGTGTCAAACATCATCTGTGGAGTGTTAAAAAATACTAAAAAACTACCACAAGTGTAGACCAGGCTTGATTTATGAGAACAAAAAGTTACCTTAGCAGAGGAATCCAAATTCAAACCATTCTTTCCAGGATGTCTCTTCAATTTTGACAAACTAATGCGAATAACAAGTTTCCCTAAGTCCAAATCATTCGGTGATTTGAATAAATCTCTCCTATCCTTCGCTTGTTCATTGTTATCATGAATATCTTCCTTACCATGTGTTTCTTCTTTGTTATCGTGTGTATCAAGTTCATCATTTTCACTTAACTTCCTTTTTCTTTTTAAAGGAGAATCTATAAGTTCGACATCAATTTCTTCATCTTCAATATTCGGTGAAACACGGTTTTCTAAAGCTATGCTTTTTCGTCGTGTAACAGGGTGTTTGGTAGTTCTATTTTTATAATTACGAAGCGTTGTGTCTTTCAGTTTGATTAAAGATAATGGGATTTTTATTTTTAAATTACTTGGGTCAATTTCCTCTAAATTTCCTATAATTTTGAAACCAATTTTCCGATTAGGAACACGTTCAGAATCTGTATTAAGTTGGGTATACGGTTGCTTTGATTCATTGATGTCTTTCTGTATGAGTGAAATTGGTGGCTTTTCATCGAGTATTATTTCAGCTGTTTGTAGCTTCTCGTCTTCAGCTTCAAGATCCATTGGAACATCCATAAATTCATTTTCAACATGTACGGAAATTTCTTCCGGTTCGACTTTAATTTCAGGTGTAAAAGTATCTTTAATTGGAGATAAAAGATCTGGTATCGGAGTTATAAGTGGTTTAAGATTATTAATAAAGTCCATTTCCACAGATGTATTGTTTATTGATAACAACTTCTCATCAATTGAAGGTATTTCTATAGGTGTTTTTTTATCAGGCTTCAAGCCAACATTCATATCAGTGGAAACATTAAATTGTGGTAACCTTACTGGTGAGATCATTGGACTGATTAAATTATCTAATGGAGCACTCAGACTAGTAAATAGATTCTCCTCAAACTTTAAGTTTAATAAGGGTTCATCTGGAAGAAGTTCTGTTTTGGTTTCAGGAATTAGTAAAGTTTTAATTGGACTGTTTGCTTCAGTCTTTATATTAATTTTGCTTGATGGTTTTGGTGTATTTGATTTTATAGTTTCTGCTAATTTTGAATCTGATTTTACAGTTTCTGCTAAACTAGAATCTGTCTTTGCTTTTGATTTTTCTTTCGTACAAGTTCTTTCTTTTTTAAGTGGCTTATTGTGCTGTTTCTGTTGTTTTTCTTTTGATTTTCGAGGTGGTTTACAATCGTCTACACTTACGTTACTATTCTCTGATATAGATTTTCTACGCACTGGCATCTTTAATTGAGCTTTTGTTAAACAACTATGTCCAAGTGGACCTGAAGAAACTTTAACTGATGGAAAAGAAGAAGAGTCTATCCTTGTGGTCTTGCTTTTAGCTTTGTCTTTCGTCTCATTACTTTTAATAGAAGATTTATTTCGAGCATCAGTTCTATCACTATCTTTTCTATATGATCCTCGCCTTGGTAAACATGGATTAGGTAGAGAATCATGTTCAAAGTCATTTTCAAATACAGGATCTGTTGTAAATACATCTTCTTTCTTGTTTATCGGAATGTCAGGTTTAACTTTTAATTCTTTCTCAATTTCAGCATCTAAGATGTCATCAACAAAATTCCCCCCAACTGGTCCAAGAAAACCTAAATCAGCAAATAATCCATTGTCTAACGGACTGATAGGTTTTCCTATTTCCCAAGGTACTGGTTCAAATAAGTGGAGATCAGGTTCATTATCGAGTAACGTTGTGTGACTAGATTTTAGGCTCACTTTATTTAAACCATGATTTGTTCTTTCTTCAAGAAAGTTGTTAGAGTTGCTATTCTGTAAGTTTGACCCATTTATACTGGTCTTATCCAATAAGTAGTTATTGTTCAAAGGTGAATGGTTTTTGTGTAACTTTGTTGGTAGTTCAGATAGTAGAGGTGAATTAAGATTCACTGTTGTAATAGCTTTAACTGAACTCTGATTTGTCTATAATTAAAAAAAGTTAACGTTAATTTTGGCACAGAATGAATCTAAAAGTGTAGTCCTCATATAAAAACAGTTATTGTATTCAAAAGGTGATCTGAGCAAGGGTGTTTAATAAGTTTTCAACTTTTGAAAACACAAAACGTAGTTACTTTTAAAAAATATGAAGAAAGATCGTAACAAGTAAAATCAGAAAAGAGAAGCCACATCTGAAAATCTGAAAGACTGATTTATTGACAAAATATATAATTAAAGCCTTGCACGGTGAAGTACGTTTATGTTTAGCTAAACAGTATTTGAAATAAGAGCAAATGGGAGGAGGGATTTTTTACCATAGCTTCAAATAGTACATTTTACCTTCTAGAGGAGGGGGAGGGGTACATATTCTTGAAGCTTATTAAAATAATTGTTCTAACACTGTTATCTCTTTTATGGTTATGCTAGTTACTGCAGACTGAACAATAAATACATTAATTATAGCAACCCCTAGATTATAATTATCTTCTTTTATAATCTATTATCTTGACGTAAGCAAAACTACATTATTTTATCCAACTTAGATTTGCAATATTATTGTGACAAGAAAACTTTTACAATTTTTTACAGTATACTCCACCAATGCTCAAAATACAGAGAAAAAATCCTGTGGAATAGTGATTCTACAGCATAACTTCAGGATTTGTAGCCTGAAATTATGCTCAATAATCCCTCCTCCACAGTGACTATTTTGCCCTCATTTGGAGCTCAACCTAGTCCTGAAATATTATAACAAATGTTGTGATCATCAGAATATTACGTAGAGAAAAATAGTAAAGATATACATGTTGTTTAGTTGGCTTTGGTTGTTCATCTTCAGAGTCTGATGAAGCAGAGCTATCTGAGCTACTGTCATCACTTGATGAGGTAGAAGATGATGATAATTTACGTTTCACTTGTAACGGACTACATGAAAATAAAAATAATTTTAAATGTACAGCTACACAAGCAGTGTTTGAAATAAGAGCAAATAATCACTGCTGAAAAGAACATCTCCAAATTAATCTACTGTAAGATGTCATGTATCAGCAAATAATCACTGTGGAGGAGTGATTTTTGAGTATTGCGTCAAGCTTTCTAGAATGCTAAAAAATCACTCTTACTCTGTGATTATTTGTCAAGTGATTGTACTTCTATTGTTCTATGATACAAAAAAGTCTTACAAACATACCCAGTGGGCAAAAACCTGTTCAAAGGCAGCAGAAAAGATACTACAACAACGTCAAACGACTTTTTGCCCACTGGGTTAAGTTTAGTTTACGGCATGCAGATAAGACTAATGGAGTCAACGGCCTTGTAATTAAATTAGTCAATCAGGTGCAAGGTTATTGACATAATAAACTAGTTAATAAAACAAACTAATTGGAGTGGTTAAAGATCAATAAAATGAAATGTTCTTCTATTAAATAGTAAAAAGTACATGATGTATATGAATTACCTCATATTATGCATAGGTGGTCCATCAACATTTGTTGTAACTTTTCCAGTCTGAAAGAAATATTTTAAATATACCAATCCTGTTTTACTATTCATATTCCACATTGTACTTCTTCACATGAAGTTAAAAAATGTACAATTATCTCACTGGGCAAAAACTTGTTCAATGTCAGCAGTAAGGCACTAGAACAATGTGGAATGGGTCGTCTAAAAAGTTGCTGAATTTTATAATTTGGTTGTTAAGTGAGAATATTACTTTTATTAGTAACTTTGTGATTAAAATAATTTAATGGGAGCACAAAACAATGATAAACTTTTCTAAACAATGTAATAAAATAAATTATTTCTCAATAGTATGCATTAATTAGTTAGCTACAAAATCATCATTAATCATTATAAACATTTTGAAAGAAACAAGTTGTAAATACCATATGTGGGTGAAATGAGAGCAAGTAATCAATGTGGAGGAGCTGGAGGAGTGATTTTGGAGATTTTTGTGATTTTTTTTAATGTTTGTTAAAAATCTTGAAGCAAATCTCAAATATTGCTCAACAGTAATTATTTACTCTTATTTCGAGGTACATTTTTAAACGTATATAATTATATATGCCACCATATATGGTAAACACCATCCAAGAGGGTATTTTTAAAACACATGTTTCAAAAATTACATTTACACATAAGGTATCATATATAATCATATATAAGTATACCACAAGACGTCATAAAAAAACAAAAACAACACAATAATTAAAATTAGACCAAATACAATTTGAAATTGCTTTTGTATGTGAAGGTATGCCACTAATTAATATTCATTAACAACATAGATACATAACAAAATTATGACTTAAATATAATCAGTGAGAACAAATAACCATTGTGGAGGAGTGATTTTTGAGCATCAAGCTTTTCAATGATTAGTTGATCTTATTTCCAAGCCGGGAAATAACTGCAGGGCATCACCTGTAGAGGAGTGCTTTTGAGTGCGGTTTTCAAAACACTCATCCACAAGTGATATACAACAGTTAATTCCAGCATGGATAATTGCATCCAGGTAAGTAACTGACCACAACAACCACAACTACTTGATTTAGACAAGTTAATCATAAACCACTGATAATTCTTATAGCAATAACAAAGTTTCCTCAGTTTCAAATGATTAGGATCAGTGTGTAACGAGAAACGAATCAAATTTAACGTCATACATTTGAAATGATTTGAAAGTTCCAAAGTATTGAAACAACCTTCACAGACAAGAATGTCCTTGTGTCCTTGCAAACTTTGATACATGATATACAAGCCTCAAAATCATGATTGTAAATCACCTATAGAAGAGTGTTACTGAGTACAGTTTTCAACTTTGTAGCTGAAAACAGCACTTAAAACACTCCTCCATAGGTGATATTCGACCGTTATTTTAAGGCTTGGATATATAAGTCAGCATAGGATTCAGAGCGGACGTTGATTTTTTTTTTTGCATAATGTAACGAAATAACTCTACTCTTAAGGCAGAGAGGCACTTCGTTTTGCAAACTTTGATGCACAAATATTCTCATAAAGCAAAAGGAGGTAGTGGAGAATGAACAGGGGAGTGGTAGAACAGATTGTGCACTAACAAAATATCAATACCTTTTTTGTTGCATTTTCATCTGTGTTGCATTTTTTATTATTATTAGACCTAAAAACAATTTAATGAGATTATGAATGTCGGTTAGGAACTGTCTGAAAAGACACTAGGACCACATTGAAAAGTAAAGACACTAGAACAAAATTGAAAGTCCCCACAGCTTAGAAAAAAATGCCATAACTTTTTTTATATTTTTGATTAGATTAATAATCAATTATAACACCTGAAAATTTTAACTGAAAAACTACAGCCATTTTGGAAATCTTACAAAAAGACCCCACAAAGCCCGGTATGAATACGGTTAGGGACCAACTCAAAATTCCTCTCCAAAACCGATTTCTTTGGTAGGGGTTCAAATCAACTAAAATTGACACCATGAATCTGCACAGAATCGTGTTAGGTCAACAAACTTGCAATGGGTTGGTTTCTTCGGCACAAACAAACCAATCCATTGCAAGATCGTTGACTCTCCTTTGTTGATTTTATTTTTTAAACGGTCCCTTAAATCTACTAAAAAAATTATTTTGATACGAAATCTTAAGATGATGTACATACCTGGCTTTTTTATTCACATCATCTGATGCTTCTTTTACATCATTCAATGTTTCATTTACATTCTTACATTCAGAATCCTGAAAACACAAAAGGAATGAGATATTAGCAATAAGCAAAATTTTGTTGTAATGAAATGCTGATTATTTTATTTACACTCAGACATACCTACAAGACTGAATATAACTGCCAGACATCACCTGCAGAGGAGTGTTTTTTTAGTATAGTGTTTAGCTTTTTAAGCTTGTACATAAGATACACATAAGTTAGAAGTTATGTTTGTCAGTTTAGTTAAAACTTATATTGATACAATATAGTTTACCATGTCATAAATCTAATGACTTATAACGGTCTATGTTTCCTGATGATGAGAAGTATCTCTCAAAACAAACATAGCCCATTATAAATCATTAGGTCTATCAAGCCTGAATATAAGTGTCGGACATCACCTGTGGAGGAGCATTTTTTTGAGTATAGTGTTCAGCTTAAAAGTGTGAATAATCACTGTGGAGAAGGGATTTTTGAGCGTAACTTCAGGCTTTGTAGATTTTATTTGCACTAATTTCGACAACTACATAGAACAAAATAAGGCAAGCATAATTATTTTATTATTTAATTTTGTATTGTTTGACACTATGATATCAAGAAACTCACCTTGAGTTGATCTACTGTTTTTGGAAAAATAAATCGATTATTATTCGGAGCCTTTCCCGGTGTTTCAATATCAGTTAAAGGAGCTAACCCTTGTTGTAAACCTTGTGTCATTTCCTATAACAAGAAATAAACAGAAATATCATACCCACAAAAAAATGCTCTTAATTGATCTATTTCAAAGAATATACGGTCGAAAGAGCAAGAGCAAATAAATACCACTGAAGAGTAATTTTCGAACATTGTTTCAGGCTAGATACTCCCTTCTCTGCAGTGATTATTTATTTACTCTTATTTAGAACACTGTTATATGTTCTTTTATGAAGATTTCATGCCAGTTCCATTTTAGAACCTATCCCAGTGAGCAAAAACCTGTTTAAAGTCAGCAGTAAAGACTCTAGAACAACATTGCAATTTAAATTCTAAAATAATACTTATATCACTTGACATATGGCAATCAAATTATATTTATTGCATAACTACAGTATTTAAGGACATTCATCAAAACAATACAGACAATAACACCATACTGATGTATAATACAGTACAATTGCTAAACAAGACTTAAATTTCCCATTAATTGCTGAGTAAGTATCACGTGTTCTGAATAAGAGTAAATCATTGTGGAGGAGTGATTTTTGGGCATAGCTTCAAGCTACAAAGCCTAAAGCTATGCTCAAAAATCTCTCCTCCACAGTGATTTATTTGTCCTTATTTGGAACACCAGTATCATTTTGAAATCTTAGTTGGTAACATCCATAGTGTATACAAAACTTGACACAATCAGAAATGAATTGCCAAGAAAAAGACAAGAGAGATAATGCCCTAGTCTTATTTGTTTCTTCAGAAAATGTTCAAGCAAAGGCCTCTAATCTTACATCAGCTGACTGCAAATTAGCTTCCAAAGATGCTCCTCCACAGGAGAATGCAGTCGTGAATTTAGAGAGTTAAAGTACATGTGAGTAAGGATGAAGCATTATATTATCATTGAAACATAATAGGATGCTGTTTCTTCTTAACAGTGGTCGAAATTAGAGTAAATAATCACTGCAGGAGGGACTTTTGGGCATTCCTTCAGCCTTCGTAGTCTGAAGATATGCTCCAAAATCCCTCCTCCAAAGCAATTGCTTGGTCTTATTTCATCCATTGCAGAAGTAGATTCTGCTTTTACTAAATCAATTACAAGCTCGTTGACTTAACACTCTTCATTGTAGATTAATTTTTCTCAAATTTATTGATTTTGGCTTCTTCCAAAATATCTGCTTTTTGAAACAAATTTTGGAGATGGTTCCTCGCAGTAAAAACTTACTTAGATCTGTGCTAATTTTGTTTTTTTTCTAATTCACGAAATCTAAAAATATCTTATCAGGATTAGAAAAAAAGTGAAAATGCAAGAATAACTTAACAGAAATTGCATGATGATTACAAGAGAAAAGTAAGTTCTATTAACAAATCAAACATGTCTGACCATCTGACATTTTACCCACAAAGAAATATTTTATAAAAAAATTTAACACATTGAATCCTATAACATGAGAAATGATTATCCTATCAAATATATTTGAAAAACATCAGAAAATAATCTCTGTATCAAATATCTCTTAATTATGTCATAACTAAGCTCATTATTATTCTTAAGAAATTTCATTAAAAACTAAACTTAACAAACATTGAGGCATAAGAAACCCAATAAAAATAATTAATCTACTATCTAGATTTTATATATAGACATAATTATAAAAACATATGATATTTTGAAACTTACTCGCCCACGTGTAATTTTGGGAATTGTTGGGGGAGGGGGGGGTTCTATTCTATTCTAGGGAGCCGGTGTTAAAAATAAGAGCAAATAATCACTGTGTAGGAGAGATATTTGAGTATTGCTTCAGGCTTTGTACTAACTCCTCCACAGGGATTATTAGCACTGGGAGCCGTTTAAAAAGTAGGAAAATGATCAAATACATTATTCTTTATCCAAAATAAATCTTATTTTTTTTGCATCATAGATAAAAAGGAGGTGTATGCTATTATTACAGTGACAGTGAGAGAGAACTTCTATTCATTTCCTTAAAACATGACTGGAAGACATTATTTGAAAAGAGGCATTTATAGGTTATTCAAGGCATATATTCAAGGGAAGGCATAATATGTAATATGGTGTATATGACCTATGTTTAACTCACCCCTCCCACCCCTGGAAATTGTAAGGATCATCACTATACTCTCATACTGAAACTGAATTAGTAATGAGGCAAGAAGGTAAAGAGGTAATGATGGAAAGCATAGTCAGAAGTAGAAAGGAAAACTCAAAAAGGTAGTAGTGAAAAATGTAAATAACATAGCTCAACGAGGCAGTTATTTGTCTTTCAGGCTGTGGAAGAAACATAGTAGTAAATAATTAATTGATCATAAGGATATTTTGGCAGCATTACGAAAAAGTCGAAATCAATAAATTTGAGAAAAATTAATCTACGAAAAAGAGTGTTAAATCAACGAACTTGCAATTGATTGGTTTCTTCGATACAAAGCAGTTTTTCCCCAGGAACAAATTTTGGAGATGGTCCCTTAATTATGTCTTACAAAATATTAAATTTGTGTTATTTCAGTGGTTGAAATAAAAGCAAATAATAACTGTGGAAGAGTGAATTCATGCATAGCTGGCTTTAAAGCCTAAACCTGCACTCAAGAATCCCTCCTCCAAAGCGATTATTTGCTCACATTTCGATCACTGTTGTTTTTATGCTTAAACTTTATGATCAGAAGTAATAGAACTTATTTGAATAAACAGGATGTCTATTATTGTAACATGATTGGTTTATTGATTATGTCAAATCTTCCGTGTTTGGTTTAGTATGACTGAGACATGCTCGATCTCAACTTGTGAAACAGTGGTCAAAATAAGAGCGAATTTGGAGGAGCAATATATAAGCTTGAAGCTATGCTCAAAAAATATAAGAATAGGCCTATAGGAGCTATAATTCACATAACAGTTTCTGTCTTATCCAAAAATACAGATATAAAATAAGCATACAAGCCTGTGACTGCCAGACATCACCCATGGAGGGATATTTTTAGTGTAGTTTTTAGCTTTAACAATGGTGCTGCCAGTTATATTTAGGCTTGACATAAGTAGTATGTGATCAGTTGAAATCAGTGAATATATATTTAAAGCCTGAAGCCTCAGAGCATTGATTTAAAATTATATCTATTAAATAACAATTAATTCCACACTGAAAAGAATTGCTTCAGGACTATATGTGATATTTTGTAGTGTTTGAAATAAGAGAAAATAACCAATGTGAAGGAGATGCTAGAAAGCCTGAAGCAATGCTCGAAAATTCCTCCTCCACATTGATTATTTGCTCATATTTTGAACGCTGTTGTAACATTTTGCATCTAGAAAGACCAGTTATCTTTTTTTTAGAATATAAAAATATAATGTATCCCTTATATAGTGTATAGCAATATCAATGATGTCTAAATACATGTATTATTTTCGACACTTTGAAAATATATAATAAGATTTACAGCTGAATATCATACAATGTATGTATATACAATGTATGTTAGCATTCTGAAATGCTAATATAATACCAGAAGAAGAAAGAAAATTAAAGCCTGGAAATAATAATAGTAGGACATCATCTGTGGGGTGTTTTTTAATCCGGAAAACATTAATCATAGAATGTGTTTCCTAGTACAGCTACAATATTATTTCTAGACTTGACCTGACTAAGAAACAAATTATACATCTGCTACAACTATACAAAATAACAACTGTATGCCACCTGCCCAGTTGGCAATAACTTGTTCAAAGTCAGCAGTAAAGATGCTAGAACACGTTGAACAAAATTACTGTTGAACGACATTGTTCTAGCGTCTTCTTTACTGCAGACTTTGAACAAGTTTTTGCCCACTGGTTGAGGGGTGTTTAAAAAACAATGCTCCACACAGTTTTATATCTAACAGTTATATTCAAGCTGTACACATACCTTCAATATATTCTCAATTTTGTTTGGTGTTTTTATCTATAAATGAACAACAAAACTATTATGAAAGGTTTCTTGAATTATGTCCTAATGTATTACTTTAAAAACATTCAAAGCTTCTAAAAGCTTAAACATTTGCAGACAATCAAATCTGAGGTAGAAATAAGTACAAACATCTGCAGAAATATATATGCAGTACTTGTGATATTCATAGTAACCATAGAAATAAGGACATATGCAGAAAAATAGACGACCTTACAATTGATATCTTCATAATTGAGGACCCTTCTCTTTTGATTTTGTTTGAAATATAAACAAATAATCACTATGTAGGAGCTATATTTGAGTACTAAAGCAATGCTTGAAAATCCCTCCTCTACAGTGATTATTTGCTCATTTTCAAATACTGCATTACGGCAACGCTTACCCCTTTATCTGCATCCACATGCATTTTAAGCTTTGGTGGCTTCTGTTTAATAGGACTCCTCTTTGTATGTGTAGTTGTTTTACTTTTTGGTTCAACAAAATCACCAGATCTTCCATTCTTTACAGTATTTACAAATTTCTGCAGCTGGTGATGGTGGTGGTTAGCTCCATTTTTTGGTTTTAATAATTCTACATAACCATTCAAAGGATTTTCTAGATCAAACTCCTTTACCTCTGGAGTACCAGGTACTGTATTGTCTAGCCCAAGAAATAAATGAGCCTCCTTTCCATGGATAGCTGTTTTAGCAAATACACCAAAATCACCAAGAACATGCTGCAAGATAATAAACATAATATTTGAGTATAGCTTGAAACTTCTCCAGTCCATTATTTGTCCTTATTTTGAACACTGATTGTAGTTGGTTTATATAAACCAACAGAATAATGTGCATGTATTGGAACGTAAAGGTTCCATAATGTTCGAAATAAGAGCCAATAATCAATGTGAAGGAGTAATTTTGGTTGAGCTTTGAAGCTATGTCCAAGAGTTATTTTTCAGGCTTGGAATGTGCATAACATTATATAGATAACAGATCTTGCCACAGAATAAATAGGGCTTAAAAACCATGAGAATCAAATAAACAGAGACTTGGACAGATACCTATTATATTTTAAAATTGCAGTAGACGACAAAGATAATGTTGTAAATAAAAAACGACATGTTCATGAAGACAAATCCATGTATTTTCGTAAGCTTTTGCTATGAGAAAATTTGGCTTGATGAATGTCTATCATAATTTAAGCCTGCATTCTATAGACGCTATGTCACCATCTCACGTCGATCACTTTTTTGATTATTTGAACTCTCGTCATAATAAGAACGAACGATTCTTTTGTCACCAGTATTTTTAGGAAACTCACCTTTAGTGGCGTTTTTACTAATTTCTCTAGTTTTATACCTTTTATATCTTGTTATAAACATGGCCTAATTATGTCATTATTGTACAGATGTTTCCACTTAAGTTCAGACCTTGTCAAATTCCACCATGAAGTGTCAAAACTGAAGAGCATTCTTAGAAGAAATGGCTATCCTACTAAGGTTATTGATTTTTATATTAGGACTTTTCTTAACAAAATTCACCAACCCAAAAAAGTAGTGGCCACGGCTCCTATGAAAGATGTTCCTATTATACTGTTATTTCTAGGACAATTATCATTACAGATTAGAACTCGTATCTCTAAATTAGTTGCTGATAAGCTACCACATTGTAAGCTTAAAGTAGTTTTTAGATATACTAAACGTTTAAGCAACTGTTTTTCTTTTAAAGATAAAATGCCCAAGTTGTTATGCTCCGGATTAGTTTATAAATATTCGTGTAGTGACAGTGACCGCAATGTCATGTCACTTATTACGGCAAAACTAAACGCTATTTAAAAGTACGTATGTCCAAGCACCTTGGTATTTTAGCTTTAACTGGAAAGCCTGTTAAACTTAGTCACCAGACTACTGACATACTCGATCATCTTTTAACGTCGTCTTCCTGCTCTCTTGCTCATTTTGATAACTTTTCTGTGCTAGCACGCAAGTCTAACGATTTTAAACTCACATTGATGGAGAGTCTTTTAATTGAACGTGATCGTCCTATCTTAGGTCCATCAGATCTATGCCCTTAGAGCTTTTTTAATTTAAACGCATCATTTTTTCATTGTTTTTGTTAATGACTCTATTGTAATATTTTTAGTTATAAACTCTAACAAAACTGTAAAAAATCAGGGTGATCATGCTCGCTTGAAGCAAGCGAAAGCTTACAAAAATACATAGATTTGTCTTCATGAACGTGTCGTTTTTTATTTACAACATTAACTATTATATTTATTTAGAAAAATATCAAAGCATAGCAACAGACTTGCAAATACCTTTTGTTTAAAAACTTGGTTGCCCCTCAAATTTTTCTTTGGATGATTTCCAAGTCATTTTAATGAAGAAAACAGGAGAATTACGAAGCAAATCAATCCTGATTTGAACAATTTAACAGCCTTTTTCTTTTTCCGTAATGAAAGAACGAATGAACATTGTTTTAGTCGTAAATCATTATGAAAATTTTTACGTACATGTGAATAGGGCTTTAATAAACTTATTGTTCTATAATCATAAAACAATGAAATAAATATTCTATTTTGAATAGATATGTCTAGACATATTGTTCATCCTATTTTATTAAAACTGGTAAACACGTATGTGTTTCATTATTATAACTAAGGGTGACTAACTTGTTCAAAGTCACAAATTAAGCACTGGAACTCCGTCGTTCGACATTATTCTAGCATCTTTACTGCCGACATGAAGGAAGATTTTCGATTTACAAAGAGAAATTATTGTAATAGATAATTTTATATCTGCGATGGAGATCAATAAAAACAATTTTTTGTGAGTTGTGTGAATTACACGGCAAGTAATAAAACAGCTACGTTGCATTTACTCAAGTTTACAACTTGTGAATATCATACAAGAAAATAGCTAAGCAAGCTTGTATTAATGTTCTGTTATATCTTTGAGACTGTATACATAGCAAAGAATTTTAAATATATTATTAAACTATTTATCTTTTGTCGACCTCGGAGATGCCCTAGAACAGCAATGCCGACCTAAAATTAGGCCTGGTAATACCCTTATAAACAGAATTGAAAAAATTTCCAAGTCAACAAAAATCATAAATTGATCATTTTGGTGAATGTAAATCAAATTCTCAAACTTTTTCTAAAAAAATCTCTTTTTCACCAAGACTCTAGCCTGCGGTTTCGTAATATTGCCTAGAGTGCAATGCAATGCCTAGACAACTCGGGACCAAGTGGACGAAATCGAAAAGTTTTTGGCGAGCCCTTCTAAAATATCGCCACAAATGCTAGTAACGAATTTCAAAGTGCTAGCCCTTTGGGAATATGGTCTATTAGGAAAAGTATGACGCCGCAAGTGATAGCAATAGCCCATCAAAACTTTATTTGATGGGCTAAAAATATAATAAGCACCCCAGGCGCTTATCAGAGTTTTTGCTGTATTTACATACCTTGACTGATTTTGATAGAAACGATTCATCAGTTGCCTATGAGATAAAGTACAAATTCTTAAATTACTACCATAATGCATCGATTAAATGCCCTCTTCTTTCAAATGCCCCCTCAATTAAACGCCCCCTAAACACTAAAATATTTAATAAATGCCTCCCTCTTTTAAACTCCCCCCCCTCTTAAAAGGAGCGTTTATTTGAAACAGCAGCAATGCTCACGTAGCAGCCTCATGGTAAGTGTACTACGAATAAAAAACGAAGTTTAA
>JAULBZ010001831.1:0-20563 GCA_032360805.1 Neoturris breviconis
TGATTGGTGCTACAGATTTGTATCTCAAGATTGATTGGTGCTACAGGTTTGTATCTCAAGATTGATTGGTGCTACAGGTTTGTATCTCAAGATTTATTGGTGCTACAGATTTGCATCTTAAGCTTGATTGGTGCTGCAGATTTGTATCTTAAGCTTGATTGGTGCTACAGATTTGTATCTCAAGATTGATTGGTGCTACAGGTTTGTATCTCAAGATTGATTGGTGCTACAGATTTGCATCTTAAGCTTGATTGGTGCTGCAGATTTGTATCTCAAGATTGATTGGTGCTACAGGTTTGTATCTCAAGATTTATTGGTGCTACAGGTTTGGCATGTTAGCTTTTTAAAGTTTCACTTTAATTGTAAACTTTCAGACATGTAACACTCTCTAACCATGATATATTTTCAGACATGTAACACCCTCTAACCATGATATACTTTCGGACATGTAACACCCTCTAACCATGATATCCTTTCAGACATGTAACACTCTCTAACCATGATATACTTTTAGACACGTAACACCCTCTAATCATGATATACTTTCAGACATGTAACACTCTCTAACCATGATATACTTTCAGACATGTAACTCTCTAACCATGAACACATTTAATATTTTTGAACAAAATATGCCGAAATATTTTACCTCACTACCTCAGATGTCTTAACTTTATTCATTCAAGTAAACCTATTGGTTTAACGTATGAAAGAAAAATAATTTTAGATTCTTTTGTCTTGGTTACCTCTGTTCACAATATTATTGTGTTATTATTATGCGTATTTGTAAGGGTATTCATAGAACAAACTAGCTATTAATTACTTTTCTCTGAAGTTAGAGAACATAAGCCTCGATAAATACAACTATTTACGGGATACTTATGACAAACCCCCGTCAAATATTAATATTTAAGGAATATTTATATGACAAAACTTGTTCAAAGTCTGCAGTAAAGACGCTGGAACACAACGTCTTTGACGTCTTTTCTGCTGACTTTGAACAAGTTTGCCCACTGGGAATATAGACGCTAACGTATCTTGATCGGCTTTAACTAATATAGATGTTTGCAAAGAATGTGTCATTGTCATCCTCTAAATACGATAAGGTAACAATAAATAAAACATGCAGTAGAATCAACAAACAAATTAGATATTAGATTAGACTTCAAAATTTGTAATACGAAGAAACCAATCCATTAACTCAGTACTCTCTTCTGTAGATCTTATTTTTGCGAAGGATGTTTTGTCAACGAACTTGCAATGGATTCGTTTTTTCGATACCAAATAAATCCATAGTTAACAAAAATTGAATTATCAGTGGAGGTTGGATAAGAAAATTTAAATAGATAAAGTTTATGAGATACATTTGTTTAATAAAAACTTTAAATCAGCACGTGTCCATTGACCTCCAGCAATAAACATTCGAACTTTTTGTCTCTTAACCCTATTCAGTCAGGGCTTTTTGGAGCTCTGAATTGATGGCACGGCAGTTTCGCAGCTGAAACTATATAATTCGCTCGCAGGCTGGGTATAAAAGAAGACAAACGTGTTTGTTCTGTCTAGGTTTCACAAGCTACAACAGTGCGGTAAATATTTACCGAAAACATCGATTTTGCCTAATGAGTTTGTTATTTTCTTTTTTATGAAATAACGACAACGGAACGATTCACTTAGCATTCACCAGAGGGATCATATCGAAGTATAGCGTTAAAAAGAAGAAGCAAAGAAGAAGATGACGAAATTTCAGTCGCTCCATAAATAAGCTCAATATCACTAATATCACGGTTTTTCTTCATATTATTTATTTTTGTCCTTGTGAGATTTGTTTATGAATTTTGTAAGAGAGAATCTGAAAAGTTAGTTACATCTTTCCCCAGACCCAATTATATGTATACTCAGTAGACACACTGTATAGGATGTTTACTTAGATCATGACATGAACTAAAAAAGGGATCAACACCGTAAAGTATGTATGCACGCTCAAAAGTCTGGCATTCACCCCTCCTCCGTCTGCATACTCTTAAACAATAGAGAACTATCAATTATATAAACAATATTTACGCTTTTGACATTGGACGTTAAATACTTAATGGATGTTCCATAGTGGTATAAGCTTGTTTTAAATCGTCTATGATCTAATATTTTGGGATACTCAAAGTTCTCAGAAAACTCTCTTTATAAGTGTGATGTTTATGAGCGATACTCATACTTGTTGAGTTGGTATTAGATTTCATTTCAATGCAAAAAAGTATTGTACAGTAAGCAGAGCAAACGGATAGGAAATGGATCGTTGTGCCATCATTGATTTAATGTATACCATGAAAACAAAGTTCTTAAATTTTATGTATTTTATGCATTTAGCGTGTCCTTGGCGTACATCACCAAAATTGTGTATATATATATATAAAGTTTTTCACAAAATCTACTCCAAGATTTTTATAGTACATTTTGCAAGAAACTTTACATACTTTCGGTGATGTACGCCAAGGATCCGCTCTAAATTTAGAGGTATCGAGGAGATATAAAGCTACTATTTTGAATTAAAATATAATGCTAGCATTGTTTACCATGTATATAAATTGCATTTTCTTCTTGCGCGGATATTCAGTCAAAAACTTATTCGATCCTCATTGTAAAGTTCCTCGCGAAATATTATATGAACCCATAACAAATCCATCTCATAGTTGCTTCCCTGCCTTGCATAGTTCTCTGTTTGAAATGTAAAATAAGCAATAAATGTGCATATATTCTGTACATCTAGGATGAAAATAGCTAGAAAGCTAACATATATATATATATATTTTCGAGTTTATTTTCTTCTGAGCATTTTATTTCTGTGAGGTGCAGTACACTCTCCTGTGCTTGCAGAGGGGGAGCAGATTCATGTTGGGTATTTTGTTTTACAGCCTTATATACCCAGAAATATTTTTAAAAGCCCTTATTTTCAAAAACCTTGGGATACTTATACAGTACAAACTATTTAAATGTGTCAAAAAGTGAGATCACACAGAACCTCTTCCATTCCCTAGGATAAGGAGTGGACAGTGTTTTTTTTGTTGATTTTCTATTGATTTGGTAATACCTTGTTTTCTCGTCATACAATCTTGGAGACTATATTCTACTTATGTTATCGACCTATATGATCAAAGATTCTCTGTTTACACCCTGTAATTAGCCATTTTGAATTGATTGAAAACATGATTTTTGGTGTCGGATAACAAATAAATTGTTTGTTTGCACTTTGATTTTTTTATATCGTTTAGACAATTTATTCATCTTTCAGAATACATCTGTCTTTAGTACCAGAAAACTTTGAGTTTCGTTGTTTTTGCACGTCTATGTCCCCTCCTATTACCCTCCTTGATTCTAATCACATTGCAAGATTTCTTTACCTGGTCGGGCTAACTAAAGCATAATCTATGCATAATAAGGCAGTTTAACACTTTAACAAGCTTCTAAAATCGACCAGTTTTAAAGTTGCGCTGACGCATGCTAATGCATTAGTTTCCATTTTCCAGCTGTTTGAAACTTGCCATCTCCATAACTTTTGATGGAAATAAGCTACAATTTTGAAACTTTCTAGAAAGTTAGTCAAACACATAAACAACACTTTGGCATAATTATGTTTTGATGACGTCATTAATTATAGTGACGTCATCAGGATCAAACAGGTGGTGCAAAAAATAAAATTTAGGTACGAAAAATTATGGTCACCAAATTTTGTCAGAATGTTTTTCAAGCAAAAATAAGAAAGAAAAAAAAATTGAAAGATTTTTTTTAGCACCTGTCGAAAATTTGGTTGCTAAGGGAAAACTAACTCTAGTTACCAAAAAATATTTTCAAAATGATCCTAAATAAATGATAGTAGTAAAAGTCCCAAAATTTCAAGCCGTATTCGTTCACAGAAGTTATGAATAAAAGTATGCTAGGGGAAAGGGGGGGGGGGGGGGGATTGGTGCACTTTGTGCCCTCCATCCTGAATAGGGTTAATTATTGTAGAAGGTAAAAGGGACCATGTTTTTGTACCACTTAACATTGACATATAATCTTCGATTAGAGTATTGATTTTGTTAATTTTGGTATGATAACTATTTTCGAGAATTTGAATATTGTATTTATAATCATTGACCATCTTCTTAATTGATGCAGCATGTTTTCTTTCATGTTCTCTTAGCTGCTTAATAATTAATTGCTGTTTTGCTAATTGCAGATTTAAATTGGCAATTGTATCGTTTTTGGTTTTTGGTATTTGTTCATGAACGAGACACACTTCAGTCGCAGGAAGTATGTCAGAAAGAAATATCATAGCTTTTGGTAAAGCACAGTTTACAAATCAGCATGCAGGCACTAAGTGCACTTTAGTGCTTGCATGCTGATTTGTAAACTGTGCTTTATCAAAAGCTGTGATATTTCTTTCTGACATACTTCCTGCGACTGAAGTGTGTCTCGTTCGTTTTGTTTTTGTAAATTCTTTATACATGTATTATATTCTTCAAGAGTATCTTTCATTTCTTGCATTTCTGCATTTTTCTTCATTGTGAGAAGTTTCTCTTCTTCCAATTCTTTATTTAATCGTCCATTTGGCCTTCGATATTTAATAGTTTTAATCGATTAGGTACTTGTCAGTTTTCGTTTTCATTTTGCACTTTTTCTATCTTCAGCAAAAGGATTGCATTATCTTTTTTCATGTTTTGATTATCTTCTTTAACATTTTATTGCTTTATTATATTTGTCTTCCAATTTGATTATTTCCGAATTTCTTTAACAAAGGGATTTCGAATGGTAAAGAAGATAATCAAAATATGAAAAAAGAAAATACAATCATTTTACTGAAGATACAAAAACGTTGTTCTAACGTTATTTTGCTGACTTTGAACAGGTTTTTGCCAGCTGGGTACTTGCCAGTTTTGACAAGGATTCGTTTTCAGTTTGCAGTTCTTGTATCTTCAGTAAAATGATTGTATTTTCTTTTTTCATATTTTGATTATCTTCTTTACCATTCAAAATCCTTTCGTTAAAGATATTCAGAAATAATCAAATTGGAAGACAAATATAGCAAGTAGCTATCAATTAGAACTTTTGCGCGGAATTATTCGTCCAATAGTAACCAACCTTTTGCCGTAGTACACAGCATGAAAGACGGCCGTATGCGGTCCGCTATATTCCCTAGTTTGGGTTGTGTATTGTCCTATATGGCAATACGGAGTTAAACTATAGGAATAAACGGGACCGTGTGTGGTAGATATTCCATGTGCTGTATGTACGTAGCTATTTCAAGTTCGAGGTAAATCAATAGTTTTTCAACCAATTTAGCTCACCGCCCACACGGCTCCTTGATTTTTGATTGGGTGAATTCGCGACTTTGTACTTTGTACAAAGTTCGGGGTAAATCAATAGTTTTTTCTACCAATTCAGCTCACTGTCCACACGGCTCCTTGAATTTTGATTATCGTGTTGGGCCGGGCCGGGCATTCACCAAGATTAATTAAATACAAAAAAAAAATCAATTGTCAATGGCCCTCTACCGCAGTTTTCAACAATAACAAAGAAAAAAAATAGAAAAGTTTGGGAAAAATGTCTACAAATGGCAGGGGCTGGCGTCAAACATTAACAGACAATGTCGCCCACCACCCATAAGCTATACATCTGTGAAGTTTCTCGCAAATTGTATACTAAAATAGAAAAAAAGCCAAGGTAGCCATCCGTAAGCTATACATCTGTGAAGTTTCTCGCAAATTGTATACTAAAATAGAAAAAAAGCCAAGGTAGACATCCGTAAGCTATACATCTGTGAAGTTTCTCGCAAATTGTATACTAAAATAGAAAAAAAGCCAAGGTAGCCATCAGAAGCAGGCTACTGTCTGTAGCTATCTAAAAAAACAGCCAAGTAATTAGCTAGCTAGCTTGATCATTGTTATTCATGCCAAAAACAAAACAAACAAAAATTCCCCATTCAACAAGAATGTTCAAGAAGTCAAAGAAAATAGCCAAGGTAGCAGCTAGTTAGCTAAAAAAGGTAGAAGTCTGGTAGCTAGCTAGCTATGTAGCTATAAAATTATAGCTAGCTAGACAGACAGACCAGCTAGCTGGTACCAAAATAATAATAAAAAGGCTTCTCAGCAAGCTGGCTGTTTAGGTACCTAGATACTGGGCAATGAAAAACCTCGTATTGATACAAATAATTATTGTCAAAAGTTCGAGCGAAACAAACCCGCTGAATGGACGATTAAATAAAGAATTGGAAGAAGAGAAACTTCTCATGATGAAGAAAAGGAAACTATATCAGCGTTTTGTTACCTTGTTATTTTGGTCACTGTTTTTACTTGCAAGTTCCATTTGTTCTATTCTTTATATTACAGAACATGCCTGTCTAATCTAACGACTAAATAACACAATGTTATATCTGCTAATATAATTGAAATATGACGTGTAATTTATGTGACGTAAAATCAGAATAACGCGTAAGTTTACAAGCTATTTTTTATCTGCGCGAAAACGAAGTGAAAGCGAAGCGAAAGCAGATATTGATTCAGTTAGACTTCCTGGACCAAATAGTACAAGAAATGTCGTCATCAAATACGAACGAGAACTTTCTAAGTGAATGTCAGTTTAATTGAAAAATGGAGCGCCTGAGACCTATTAGAGTTCGCATTTTTGGATTAAAAAAACATATGGTGACGTCATCAAAGAAGCGCTAACTTTAGCAACAAAATATTTGCATGAATTGTTCCTCTGGTGATGGACTATAATCATACCAAGTTTCACGAAGTTACCATTAACTAATCAAAAGTTATCATGGTGTGGAGTGGGAGAAGAGGGGTGGTGGAATTAAGAATTGATTGGAATTAAGTCGACTCCCAGAAACTTGTGAATGTGGTTCAAGTTGAACATGGAAGTTTTACGCCACTCATTATGTCTGCCACTGGTGGCATGGACCGCGAAGGACGTAAATTCTATGGTCGCCTTTCTGAAATGTTAGCAGAAAAGCGAAAGCAACATTATTTCTTTACCACTTCATGGATAAGAAGAAAAATTCGTTTAAACAAGTTGATCTGATACTTAGCAGAATGGAAAATGATCCAAGAAAAAAGTATTTATTTTATATACTTCGCACCGCAAGTGTGGGATATTAGCAAGATATATTAGCTCCGTTCGCTCCGACACCTTCGATACTTCTACTCTAAATACAACATTTAACTTCGTGTCAACAACACACGAAATAAAATTCTGATTTTATCCTCGATTATGACGTTACCATGAGTAGTACTTAGGAGTCTTAGGAGTTTTCAAAAGTTTCCTTCATGCTCCATAACGAGTTTTCAAAAGTTTTCTTCATGATCCATAACGAGTTTTCAAAAGTTTCCTTCTTGCTCCATAACGAGTTTTCAAAAGTTTCCTTCATGTTCCATAGCGAGTTTTCTTCATGATCCATAACGAGTTTTCAAAAGTTTCCTTCTTGCTCCATAACGAGTTTTCAAAAGTTTCCTTCTTGCTCCATAACGAGTTTTCAAAAGTTTTCTTCATGTTCAACATTGTTCTGACGTCTTTACTGTGGAATTTGAATAAATCTTTGCCCATTGGAAAAAACTAATTGTCTAACTAATTGTCTAAACTAATTGGTAGCTCTCCGTATACATTTATAAGAAATGCCAAAGTTCTAAAATATGGAATATGAAAGGATGAAAATACTGGGCAGAGGTTGATAACCTCCTCATACTTCAATCAATAATGGATTATAACAGATGGTTACAACCTCGTTCCCAGGGCTTCTTCTCTCTTGACGTTTAACGCTGTCAAGAGAGAAGAAGCCCTGGGAACGAGGTTGAGATGGTTAGGTAATAACTACTATCTGCCGCCAGCAGATGGAGAAAAATGTGCAAATTTGCTGTCATGATTCATTATCTGATGGATAAAACCAAGAAAATTGATTATTAGATAGATCAGTACATCAGATAACTCCTGTAATAATGTGGAATACATTTCCTGAATGCGCCACTGGCTACAATCTTAAGAGAGTTTGTACCCTAAAAACGCCACGTGTTCACACTATGTTCGGCTCTAATTCTTTTGATTTCCATGCAAGTGGATAATGGAATAAGTTACCGACCAAGTCCAGGTTACTTTCAGAACATGGTTTTAAAGTTGCCATTGAGAAAGTACTCATATATTGCAACTGTAAGCTCGTAACTTATTACGAATATAATTATTATTTTTTCTTTTTATTAAATTTCTATTAAATATTTTTTTCCCTTTATTCTTTACTCACTAATGTTCAACTGGCCACAATCAAGTATTTAGCTCCTTTCATGGACCACGATATAATATCTCAACCTACGCACAAAACTTTCGCGGAAAAAATCTTTTGCGGCAATTTAACCCCGATTTCAGTGAAAGTTTATTCCGTAAAACACGCTAAAACTGGTCAACCGCGAAAGTTTATTCCCGCGAAATATACCAAATCCTCGAATCCGCGAAAGTTTATTACCGCGAAATTTACACTAAGCAGCTAACCGCGAAAGTTAATTCCAAAAATCATACCGCAAAAGTTTCTTCCTGCGAAAGTTCCTTCCCTTACAGTAACCAGTGTTTGTAAATCCAAGGAATTGTATATTTACATCGCATGCGCACTGAGATCCAAACAAATAACAAAGAAAACCGAAAAAAATAGAATAAGAATAAGCGAATTGGTTTAATTTCATGTTTATGTGTTTGCGCATCGGGAAAGAATGTAGAGAATGTAGAGAGAATGTACAGACGGAATGTGTCCATAGATTGAGCGAATCAAATGAAAACATATGACCTTGTTGTAGTTATAGAGGAAGAGGAGTGTTAATATTAGTAGAAACTAGAAACAAAAGGTTTATCCTTCATATAATGTTTATTTCTGTCTTTTTTACATTACCAACTCATAAACCCAATATCTGCAGAAGAGCTCTCACCCAGTGGACAAAAACAAATTCAAAGTCCACAGCAAAGACCCTAGAATAATGTTCTACTGTTCTAGTGTTTTTACTGCTGCTGACTTTGAACAAGTGTTTGTCAATTGGGGAGCTTATAATCCGAAAGTAAAATACCATAAAACTGTCAAATGCTAGCTTGTTCTGCAGACCCACCCCGCGGCAAAAAAGTGCCGCATTTTCTCGCCAGGCGTCGAGTTTGTAGTACAGGCTATCAAATGCATGGTCATTCCAAGTGGGGACACGACGTCGGATCAACGTCAAAACAATGTCAAAACGACAACGTCATTTTGACGTTGTTTCAACGTTGATCCGACGTTGTGTGTCGGGTTGATTTGTTTCGGTAATACTATTAACCAAATATCATCCTTGTATAACATACAATGTCTAATAAATTAATTTTAACGTTTTATTACATTTATCAATTCATTGATACTGATGTACCCTCTACGTATTGAATACGGACCATGTACGTATGACAGTACACAGTATAGCTATGTCGCTATACGGGTCCGTATCAAGTAGGCTTTCACACAGTGATAGCTGATGTCTCAACTTACTGTCTTAATTATTCTGTGACGCTTGTTTTAAATCGGACCCAAATATAAAAAATTCTGTCATCAGTTTGAATAATGAGAAACTTACTTTATAAGTTAAAATCGTAAAGAAACCTCTTAGGTACTGAAACCCTCCCAAGCAAAAGTTATGTGAAAAACATAAAAAAAGTTTATTCTAGAATATATATCGCCTGACTAATAAAATCACACGATTGACCACCCTATGTCATTACGTTTTTTATTTAGTAAGAAACTCGTTATAATTTAGGATCCTGAAAAGTTAAGAAACATTTTCTTTTACTTTTCTCTTGTCGTAGCTACGTGAATAAATTTACCCAAATTATAAATTTATTTTCTTTGAACGTTGTTCTAACGTTATTTTGCTGACTTTGAACAGGTTTTTGCCGGCTGGGTACTAAACAATACTAACGAAGTGTGTAAATTCAGCCATTTACAAAGAAAATAAATAAAGCATTACGTTAGAGAGTCAAATATACCCTAGAAACTTTAATTTTTAACCGAAAGTACACACAAGGAACTTTTATCAAACGAAATGTGTTCGAAATTGATGTCCGAATTCAGTTTGACTATTTTTAGCCTAAAAATATAAGACATATTTTAAGAAACGTTTAGAACTAAAAACCAAACAAAAGAAACGTTTGGTACGACACCCTTCTCCAGGTTTCTTATATAATAATAAAAACAAGATTTAATTAAGTCCGGGATTGACCATGTGTGATGTCGATTTCTACCAATGGAATGTCTTCTCTTGGCTTTCGCGGAGAATTTCCCTAAAATACGTAAAAGAGCAAACCCAGTGGACACGCGATGTCAGATTACGTCGAAACAACGTCAAAATACGACATTACGGCGTGTGCCGGCTGCAAACGAATGACTGAAAATACAAAGGTCTCTCATAAAGAGTTTTAAATATTCGTAATTTCGACATTTCCACTTGGTATAAACAGGACACGAAATCTTCTCTGTTGTGGACACCTCATGTTCAAACTATGTTAAAACTAAATCAATGTTTTAACACTACAGTATATTAATGTCATCTGACCATGGATTGTCAGTTAGGTTATTTACACAACAATAATGATCCACCATCTTAGACGAATTACTAGAAATGTTTTGTTTTGTACTATATATATATATATACATGCCATATGATATTGTTTGCTGATGGGTGTGGCCAACATGGATATCTAACAATCACCCAGTACGTTCCAGTCACCTTTAGTAATTACAAGAAATATCAGCGATTATCAACAATCTGACGGAATGCAGTTGTTCTGTTTATTTTTGAGTTGATATCTTCAAGAGCAGTTGGATAATAAGGAGCGTTTGTTTCAAATGTTGTGAAATCAAATTCGAAGTCAAAATCTGTAAGTTTCACTTTACGGTAACTTTTACATCGATTGAAATAAATGTTTTTGTATGAGCTCTCTATAAGATTTAGAAGCTCTTTGCGCTGTTGTTTTATACTGTCATCGAATATTGGATTTAGTTTTTTATTTTCATGGTGTGCGTTATGAAGTACCTTCGTTTTTGATTTTAATTTTCGTTCATTTTGTTTTCTTTTTAATGTCATTTTATGTTCTTTGATTGAATCAAGTTCTGCACAGTATCTTGCCTATAACAAATAATATAACATTTGCAGCGTGACTGTAGTTGTACACTTCTCAGAGAGCTAACACCGCTACAATATAAAATCGGGATAATCGGGATATTGGAACTTGAAAAGCCGTGCAGGAATAGTGCTGCGCTCCCTCCCCCGTACTAACTACGCTTTCGATATGGAAGATGCATGAGAGGCGGCGCGAAAGATTACCAAAAAAAACCTGAAGAACTCCACATACGGATTGTGTACAGTCCAAATACTAAGAAATCCGAACGTACTGGCAGCGTAATAGACTACTGAATACGGAGGATCCGTAAAGCTCCGTAGCCGGACTGTCTATTGCCATATATAAATATAAACATTACAGAGCTATACAGATCTGTATTCAGCAGTCTTTAAAGCTGTGAGTATTTTACGGATGCATTTCCAGCGAATTTTAAAAAGTAGTTTGTTTGTTTTGGAGTAATACACACCACAAGTAGATTTCAAATGCGGAAAACAAACAGGTCAAGTCTTTAGAGATTTATCTGGATTCAGGCATTATAGCCTGGTTCGTTACGATGGAAACCCACCATCACAAGAAACCAAGAATTTTAGATCTTTTTGTAAATTCGAAACATTCTGCTGTTCCTAGCAGCATAGTGCCCAAGCCCTTGGAACATATTCGTCTTTCGTTTTGCTACCTAAAATTTAAGGCTTTTTATCTAAGTGGAAATTCGGAACTTTTGCTCGAATTTTACTTTTTCTTAAATATTTTTGTGAGTGCTTGAATACGAAAACGGGAAAATAATTCGAATAATTGTTTATCAAAGGAACACTCTCCTTGTGAATTATTAAAAATTAAACCTGTTTTGGTAATTCATCAATTTCTTTGGTGTGTTTTATTTAGCAAGCGGGTCCTTAGTGAGCAAAAACTTGTTCACAGTTCGAAGTAAAGACTCGTTGAACAACGTTGAAAACCGAAGTGCGCTATAATTCCCGGGTGAAACTCCTTTACCCTATGTGATTGATATACGCGGGTCAGTGAACAAGACACAAATTGGGAGTGATTTTTTTTTAAATGCGAAATTTGAACAAGTTTGGCCCGCTAGGTCAGATATAATTTATGTTTTACATAAAACGTTGGAAAATAATTAAATCCCGAACATGACGTAGGGACAACGTCGAAACCACGTCAAAATGATGATGTTGTGAACCAATACGCAATCAGCTGACAAACGGCACAACATTATCTCCTTAAGGGACCATCTCAAAATTTTACTCCAAAACCTTTTTGGTAAGGTTATAATCTGTTTAGAAGTGTGTTAGGTCAACGTAATGGATTGGTTTGTTCGGTACGAAGAAACCAATCTATTGTAAGATCGTTGACTCAGTACTCTCCTCTATAGATTTTATACTTGAGACGATCCCTTGACATTCATGTGGGGTTTTACAATCTGTCAAAATATTGAACAAAAGTTAGATTATAGGATTTGTCCGAAAGATTCAAGTTTTAATCAGATTTAATCAGAAAAACGGTTATCACTAAAAAAGCTAAAGGGATTGAGGTGAATTTTAATTCTCTGCAGATACTCAACGACTAATCAACGTAAAAAAGACGTCATTTTGACGTCATGTGGAAACGACGTCTTGTTAGCATAAAAAAAGTCTGAAATTAAATATTACTCAATGGACACTAGGTGGTTTTGACGTATCAACATTAGCCTGACGTCGATTGTCGTCGGCCAACTATCGGTAAAGTTTACAAATAAAGGAAAGAATATGTTTTTTTACACACTCACCTTCTTTGACGCTTCTTTAATCGATTGATTGATAGATTTTCCAATAAATTCTGAACTCACAGAATTTGGTCGATGGGGTGCTCTTCTCTTACGTGAGATTTCTAAATGAACATATTAAAAATAGTCTTTACAAATATTTACTCTAGGCAGTGAGTGCGTGATGTTTTGATAACGATGAATAGAAGTTAAAACCAAGTATTTTATACATTGGTTAGTCGTCGCGTGACGTCAATGAATAAATTTATACCTAACTTAAACGTGGTGGAGATTTTGAAATCATAACATATAAATTCAGTGTGTCTGACCAAGCAGTTCCATATATAGTGGTTACACGACGTCGGAACAAAAATAAATTTAACATAAAAGTGAGAGCAGCAATACAAATCAACTGAAACTGAACGTTTTACAAATCAACAGAAACTGAACGTTTTACAAATCAACAGAAACTGAACGTTTTTTTATAAAAGAATGTACATGATTGCTATAAACCTTCATTTTCTTAATTATACTACCTATTTATTTTTTGCATTGTCATCTTACCTTATTTGGTAAAGTTTTTAAAAATAATTGTATACAAGTTTTTGAATTTCGTTGTATAACGCAGTATTGATAATGACCTAAGTAAAGGTCGAAAGCTATACGGATGTGTCGATAAAAAACACTTGTGTTTTTATTTTATTTTTCAACATGACACATCTATACACATAACACACATACAACCTATTGAAGGCTTAACATGTTCTTAACATGTTCTTAACAATACCGCTTTTTGGACTGTAGTATAGGATGATGAGCTTGTTGGACGTGAAGTTGAAGGGATGTACAAAAACATATGGTTCAGAGATATATTTTATTTTAATAAAATGATTGGAAAGTAGCACAACATTAACATAGAAATGTTATATGATGATAACAGGTTTTGCTGACGTTGCTGAATTTAATGATAGAAATTTTTTAGCCTTGTGTTCTTATAAACTACGTGTATTAATCTTTCTCATTTTACAAGAAACATTCTGTAAACGAATAGTTTTTGTATTACGTGCCCCATCTTGCACATGATTGGTTTCATTGCTAGGAACCAACCAATCACATACAACTTCGTCAACATAACAAACTTTTTCGCAGGTGATATCTTACCTTTTTGTAAAGATACTGCTTCTCGTAAAACGTGTCCACATTCACAAGATGTTTCTGATAATAAATGCTAGACGAAAGATAGATATAATTCGAATTATCTTGTTATAAAATCAATTGAATAGGATAAAGGTGGATTTCCATTAGGCGGGAAATTCCGAGCGAAAGCCAAAAGAAGACATTTCATTGGTTGAAATTTCTACCCATGAAATGTTTTCTTTTAGATTTCGCGCCATTATTTCACGCCTAATAAAAATCCATCTTAATATATTACCCAGTTGACACTCGACGTCACAAAGACGTCATTTAAACGTCTAGATGTCAATACCACGTCTCTTTGACATTTAGTAGACTTCGAGTATCTTATACAATAGACTACCCTGTAGGCACACCACATCGGACCAACGTCGAAACAACCGACGTTGTTTTGACGTTGTTACGGTGTTGTGTGTCCCCTACGCAAGCACTCTTCTCAACAGAACAATTGGTAGATCTTAAATTAAAAGACCTCTAACATATTTTATCAACATCGAGATCGTAATTAAACTGATTACTAATCTTAATCCGAAGAATGGGATATACAATAACAAAAGTCCCTTTTTCTGAGTTATGCGTATTGTGACGCAATACAGTCAATATTTACCGTAACATTATACGACGTATGTATATCCATGGAGACAATATATAGTTGTATGAATAGTTATCCGTAACGGTAATCTTTCAGACTGCACCCAGCGGACAATACTTTGTTTAAAGTCCGCAGTAAAGACACTACAACATTGTCAGCGTCTTTACTGCATACATTAACAAGTTTTTTGCTCAGTAGGTGAATGATTAGAGCAGTTTACTGGAGTACTAAATGGTTTGTATCCATTGAAATTAAAAGGAACGCCAATTTCTACCAAAAAAATGGCTATCGTGTACATTTCCCCGTACAATGTAAATAAACCTTCAGCGGTGGCGTGTTTCTATTTTCTAAGAGAGAAAGGAACTAACCAACTAACGGTGAGTAGTATATATATATATGCATCAAAATCAGCAGTAATGACGCTAGAACAACGTTGAAAACCAGGTTGTTATTGCGTCTCTACAGATTTTTGCCCACAGGATACGTGCAGACTTTGAGTGAGGTGATAAATATTATAAATGTATTTTGTACAAAGCCTTGTTGACAGATATACCTCAAATTTACGTCAAACAAGCTTTAAGCATATGCTTACCGCGGTTACAAATAACGTAAACTGTTGTCATGCTATAATTTAGCCTGTTTCACAGACCCGTGCCGCGTCAAAAAAGTGCCGTCTACTTCGCCGCGTTTTCTCGCCAGACGTAGAGTTTGTAGTACAGGTTAGCTATAATTATATAGATAACCTTTAGACAGTATAAATGAGGAGAGCATGTGCTTTTCACATTTTGATTACCTAATATAAATCAAAGGTACAAAATGTCAACTTAATACAGCAATTCGATAGGTAGGTCTGCCATTATGGTTTTTTGATCCAATCAGTTTTTTTGTGAAATATTTGAAATTATGAAGGAGACAACTGAATATTAATCAGGTTTACATCCAACATTGATTCTTCTTATAACCGTAAAGTTGTATTAAATCTCAACGAGCAGAAGGCGTTTAACCGACACTTTATCGTCTTACATGTCGCACATTATTGGTTTTTACTTCGCCGGCCCTTATTGGCAAATTTAGCACTTCCGAAGAAAAAAGGTAAGAGTCAGCTAGGGCTATAATTTTTTAAAAATCTTTGAAAGTTTTTTTTTTTTAATTACCTTCTAGGATCGTTTTTCTTTCAAATACAGCTTTTACTGACTATAAATATGAAAGTATTAGTCACAAAATCTTATGTTAGGAAAACACAAAAATGTTGCAAAAAGAGGAAATATTCCAGATAATTAGTGAATGTTAACCGATTGCGTCGTTTTGGTCGCAGTCATCAACGACCACATTTATTTTTTTTGTCTATAGGCGGTCATAAACGCACGCCTTTTAAAGTTGGCAGATCTGAACTTCCAAGAATCTTAAAACGTAGGCATAGCGTCCAAAATTATTTGGTAATATGCTTAAACACCGAAAACGCTGCAATGTAAATGAAACTTTATGTGGAATGATATTTGATGAAATCGATAAGTAATATCGTTTCTGCCGTACCGAAGAAAAATGCGACACTAAGCGACACTAAGTGTAGAATAGACATTTGAATTGTTAGTACATATGCTCGTCCCCGGCCATTTTTTCATGAGAAAAATTAAAAAAATGTCAAAAGAGGCTAGGGACGAGCTTGATTAAAACCCACAAAGGAGAGCCAACAAGGTATGTTAGAACCATTTGGTTAGTTCGGTTGATCCCTGCCAGCACGTGACACAAAAATGCGTTGTTTTGACGTTCTGACTTCAAAACAGCATCTTTCTTACGTTGAAGAAACATCACGTGTCCATCGGGCTATATCCTGCAGAAATGCACAAACGAAGTTTTAATAAAGATCAAGTGGCGTCTATTCAGCATTGACGTCATTGCGACGTTTCCACATCAAAGCGACGTCTCTATAATGTTGATTGTCCGTTGCTCCCCCGCAGAGTTTATGCGACATATTCTTAACCTTATGTGTCTGTGGAACATATGGTTTTTGATGGATTTATTGATAACTAATCTGACTCCCTCTACTTTCTGTGCAATGTTTACACAGATAACAAATTATCGTCTTAGCTGTATAAATAAGATAAACTGCTATTCTTTATTAACGTATTATTTTGTAGAAAAATATAATCAATGCTGGAAGGTAATTGGTTACTTCGAGACGAAGAACTAATCAAATGCAAGCTTTTTGATTTTGTTTTTTTCTCCTGATTATTATGCAGATTATCCCGTTATAACTGATAAACTATTAGCGGTCAAACAGAATTACTAACAGTGCCTTCTTTCAGTTTTCCTCATGGCGAGAGTTAACTAGTGAAAAATATTTCAATATTGTTGCGAAATCTTTATTTCACCAAATTGTTCTCTGTGATGAAGGGTGTGATGACAATAAAATTACAGTATGTGCTCTCTTTTCAGTAATAACCCACTGGGTAAAAACTTGTTCAAAGTCCGCAGTAAAGGTGCTTGAACAACGGTGAAGATGTTGTTCTAACGTCTTTTTAATGCGGACTTTGAACAGGTTTTGGCCCATTGCAAAGATAAATGATGGAAAACAATTTGCAACACCACATATGACGCATTGGGGTCCAATCACATTAGAGACATTATGGCTTAATGATGCATATGAGCAAATTTCGCAGCGCTAAAATAGTGACGCTTGTGACGTCAAAATAATACGAATTAAATTGGCTAATTCTGTATCCCAGTGGGTACTCGACGTCTAATCAACGTCAAAAAGACGTCACAACATTAAAAAGACGTCGTTTTGATTTCTCGAGTGATTGCAGAAATGTAAACAGGGTATTAGTAGAAAATAGCTTTAATTAGTAATTCATTGACATAATTTACATCGATAAAATAACATCACTGCTGACCAAATAATAGTTGAAAACACCACAAAAGCGAAACCACAAAACCACCTTTAGTAGTCAGATCGTCATAGCTTCTCGTAAGCACATATCCTAGTATGGATTTCTTTAAGCTTGTAGAAAGAGTTTCCCTTGGAAAATGACTGGATGGTAAAATTAATAAAATTGATAAAATTTGCTACCCAAACAGGAATGATCAACAAATTGTACTCGGCAGAAAATAAAGTCATATATAGATCTTAGGACTATTAAGATTCAATTTCTCCCTTTGTAACACCATAGAGAGCTTGAAAACGTGTTGTCAGACAAGTGCTGAAGGGTTTGATGAGAAAAATGTGTAACCCAACCTTTCATCCGTTTTAGAACATTTTTAGGTATCTTATACTAGCTGAGTTACTTTGTTAGGATTTTTAAAGTGGATTTCCATTTGACAGAAAATTCCACGCGAAAGCCAAAACAAGACATTCCATTGAAAGATATTGACATCACACCACGCGTGATATCAATTTTTACCAATGGAAAGTCTTCTTTTGACTTTAAAATGATTTGTCTACGTTATTGTGCAGAATTCTAGCGACCTATTGTTATTATAAGATACATTAACCCTATTAAAAAGTGCTTAACCAAATACATTCGTTGTTTTCCTAACCCAGTGGTCAAAAATGTTGAAAGTGTTGGAATGTCTTTATTTGGATTCCGCGCGGAATTTTACGCTAATGGAAATCCACCTTTATACTACTTATGGAAGGGGCGGGGAGGCGGAATCCGCACTCGTTCCTGGCCATGAAATGTTCAAAAAATCCCGGCCTGACGGTTCCAATATTTTAACAATTATTCTTTATTTCTTTCGTCTGGAATTAGTAAATCTATTAATATTTATGGGAAGATACTGCAATAAAATGTGGAAAACCAGGAGGTTATTCTCAGGGAAGAGTTATGTATTGTAACATTTAATATAATTTCTCTGTTTCATATAACATTCAATCCTGTCGGTACATTGTAAACGTAATAAAGACGTTGTATTGATGTTCTCACGTCGTTTTTAAATTAAAAAAAGTTATGTATCCATTGAAATTGACGTTGTGTCAACGTCTAATCCTTGTTTCCAAACTTAACTTTGATGGTCGCTTGAAGGAGAAAATATCTAAAGCAAATTGAGGTATTGGTGTTATTAAAAGGCTTTATTATGATCTAACTAAGAGGTCTTTGTTAAATATATACACTTCTTTTGTACGACCTAATCTTGATTGTGATGACATAATTTATGACATGCCTAATAATGCTTCTTATGTTAACAGAGTTAAATAGTACAATACAATGCTTGTCTTGCAATCACGGGAACAATTAGAGGAATTTCTAATGAACGCTTATACCAAAACTGGGTCTAGAATGGCTATCAAAAAGGATAGAATGCCGTAGGTTAATCTGCTTTTCAAACATTATTAATGGTAACGCACCGCGATATTTAAGAGAGTACATCCCTCTATATCATTATTCCCACGATACGACTCAAGGTAATCTTCTACAAGAAATTTTCACACGAACTGATCCTTTTAAAAATTTGTTTTTTCCTTTTGTGTTAATGCATAGAATAATCTTGATCCGGATATCAAATGTTTGAAGCCCATTTCGGTCTTCAAAGAGGTTATTTAGACCAAAGTGCTCTTCTGTTTATAATATTCATGATCCTATTTGTTTGAAGTTGCTTACTCGTATCAGAGTTAATTTAAGTCATTTGTGGGAACACAAATTCAAACATGGCTTTCAGGACACTCTGAATTCACTTTGTAGTTGTACCTTACAAATTGAATCAGTGGTGCATTATCGGCTGCGTTGCCCTTTTTTCGAAGAAATTCGGAAAATTCTCCTCGGCAATTTGAGTAAAGTTATTAATGAATCAGCCTCAGACCTACCTGATGTTTGTTTAATTAACACTCTACTTTATGGCAGTGCTATTATATTAAAACTATTGATATTAAAAGATACTATCTCGTTCATAAAATCTTCGGAGATTGTAGTATCTTTATAAGGTATATGTATATGGCTTAGGTATCTTGTTTATATTGATATATCAATTTATTTTATTAAAAAACATTTATGATATCACTATGATGTCATCATAGGGCTGCCATCATGACTTCAAATATTCCTTGGTGTCACAAATGTCATATGACCAAGTGACCTAGTAGCTATGAATGCAAAACCTACAACCGTAAGTAAGATTTTCAGAAGATCACAATGACGCCGTTATGACGTCATCATATGGCTGCCATTATGCCTTCAAATCTCTAAGGGGGTCACAAACGATTAAGTGACCAAGAATGAAGTGAAACCTATAACAGGAAAAACAGGAAATAGAAATTAACTAGTCCAAGAGATTATTGTTTTATCAAGTAGTTTCTCCTCTAACTTATTAATAATTGCGACAAAGTTTATTACAAAGTGAGACAGCTCTTAAATTTATTACATTTTGTGACAGGTATTACATTTTGCGACAGTACACTTCAAACGTCAATTTCGAACACACTTCATTTGAAAAAAGTTTATTGAGTGTAAGATTAAAATGTTTAGCGTATATTTGACGCGTCATTTCGGACGATCGTAGATAAGTCAGGAACGTAGTTTCTTTTCGGATTCTACACTACAATACATTTCGGTTATACAATCGTATAATATAAAGAGTCATTCCCTGAAAATTTGCATTACTTTTTCAAATACCTTTTGATCTGGTCTTTGTTATATATGTTTCATCATGTGTCACAGTATTGTCTACCATCATTATATACATATGTGCCTGTCCTTATGGCATGGCCTCATATTCATGTTTGTACTGTGTGAGTAACCTCACTTTCATGTACTAAATCTTATGAGTTTTAGAAATATATTATTCATTCATATTGCAACTATCAGACTGTTCACAGGCCACACCCACAACCACAACATGGTGTCCGAAGTGGGATGGTCTGAATGAACTAGAAGCAAAGAAGCATAATG
>JAULBZ010001832.1:0-11414 GCA_032360805.1 Neoturris breviconis
TGTCTAGCAGTGGCTAGACGAAATATCCGTTAGAAAATGACATCTAAAACGACACTTCTCGTCTTAATTTTTTGTATATTTTATATAGTTTGAAAGGCTGGATTTTACATTTGAGAACAACTTTATATTTTCGAAAATGATATCTAACTGATATCATCGATTATCCCTTTCTAACGTACAAATTACGAACAATGCTGAAATTTTATTGTTAAAGCAATGGCTCAATCAAGTCTTTATGAAATTGCAACTGGCTATGTTGGAACTGCTTCCCCCAACATAAATACTTGAGACAATGTGAAATTCGTGCAAAATTTCGAAATTTTAACTCGGACGAAAAGCCTAAAATTTTGATTAGCTAGACAAACTATGTCTAAATTCGAAATTTTTCCTAGAGCCTCGTACTAGGCTGCTAAAAGCAACAGATTTTGTCTAGGTTAAAAAATGACCAAAGATCTTAAGTCTACTAAGTTTACTCGATAAATCACAGAGATAAATCTCTAGCGACTCCTCCTGGTCATTTTCCAGACTTATCTTTTACTGCACTTCGATCACGCGAAACGAAATGAAGGAGATGCTGATTTTATGTACCAAAAATGTTCATTTTACGTTCAATGGTGAAGTATATTTACAATTGATGGTGTAGCAATGGTTCTACAAACAAACGCGTAAATAATGAATTTTGGTGAGTAATACACACCACAAGTAGATTTCAAATGCGGAAAACGACCAGGCCAAATCTTTAAACATTTATCGAGTATCTAGAGATTTATCGAGTAGACTTCAGACTTAGGGCTTAGGGTCTTAGGTCTTTTTGCAAACTCGACCCAGGCTCTTGGAACATATTCAATTTTTGTGTATTTTGTTTTGCTACCTAAAATGTAAGGCTTTTAATCTAAGTGGAAATTCATAATTTTTGTTCGAATTTTACCTTGTCTCAATTACTTATGTGAGTGCGTGTAGCTGGTATATTCAGAGCAGGAACAAAAATTAATGCTAACTTGACTTGCTCATGTCCAATCTTGGAACTGCTACATAGATGATACAACTTTGTTCTAACGTTATTTTTCTGACTTTGAACAGGTTTTTGCCGGCTGGATTGGTTACGTTAAAATTGATTCGACAGAATACGTTATCTCAATTCTCAATAGTTTTCATGAAAAGATTTAATTCACATACGAATTGGAAAACGATCATAAATCATCTTTTTTAGGTAGGTAACCTTTTTTAAAAAAATCGTAAAAAAAAGGTTGGCCAAAGGTAGCTAGACTGCTAGAGTCGAATCTGGCATGCAAAAAAAAGAAGAAAAGAACAGCGAAACAGAAAAGAGCCAAGGGACCAAGGTGTAGCAGCATTTAAAAAAACAAAAATTTAACAGAAGTTAGCCATTGATTGATTGAAAATATACGAACAACGATACTTACTGAATTGGAACTCGTTCAAATACATGGAAGAAAGAGACCCTTTAAAACTCGAGTTAGAAATTCCATCTCAAGTTAGAAATTCCATCTCGAGTTAAATTTTGATCTCCAGTAAGAAACTTGATCTCGAGATAGAAATTCAATTTGAATTCGATTTTGAGTTAGTTATTTTTAATAGTGCTAACTGAATAGCACTAATAAGCTTCTGTATCAAACTGTATGCCCAAACAAACATTTTCAAAACCCATCTTAAATCTTTGAAAATCATGTTCAACTTTTGATTCTTGACAAATTTTTAATTTTTATATTATACCATTCCAGCGGGAGCAATTTTTATATTATACCATTCCAACGGGAGCAATTTTTATATTATACCATTCCAACGGGAGCAATTTTTATATTATACCATTTCAACGGGAGCAATTTTTATATTATACCATTTCAACGGGAGCAATTTTTGTATAATATTTTTCCTGGTAATATTTTTTCCTAATTGAAAATATTATTAGAAAGCTCACGATAATTAAAGCAATCTAAAAAAATATATTTTACACAAATTATGATTCATCATGGAGGATTTGACCATTTAATTCTCAAATTAAATCTTTTTTTTACTCTTCTAGAACCTTAACAAAAGATATTATTATGAATTAACTATACACATGATGCCCACAATGCTCGAATGCTGCTATGGCCTATGACCTGCTTTTTTTTACCTATGTCCTAAAATTTGAAACAATTTTGAAATGTTGCTTGAATGTCCTTGATATTTCAATTCAATATGGCCTCAATAAACTTTGTCAATAGACTCTCTCCGTGCTATATCTCTGGTTTAATATTGTGAATAGTGGTGTGCGAAGCATGTCTGGTTTCTATTTTTTTTCTTCAGTTATTTAGCTTTTTAGTATTTAGTATTTAGTTTATTTTTTTCATAGTTTCGAAGCATATCTGGTTTCTATTGTATGTGCGAAGCATGTCTGGTTTCTATTGTATGTGTGAAGCGAGACCTGTAAAGTCCTGCTTGTTTACTATTTTTTAAAAATGTTTAAAAAAAATTCCGAAATGTCCGGAATTTTATTCTCCAAAAATACATTAAATTAAATTCGTAACCGTCAAATATTGTTCCGGTTATCTTCGTATACACCGTCTTTACACGGAAATAGCTATCCGGAACCATATTCTTCACAATGTCTGTCTTATACTTCGTTTATGGAATAGCGGTTGATCTCTCAATGGAAACGCAGGAAAGGAATAAGAAATTAGGTGAATACAAATTTAGTGCGTGTATTTAGTGCGTGTACATTTCCTTTAAAAAGTAAATAAATTAAATATAGCGTAAAAGAACTCACAAATACGATTCCGAGTAATATTCGGAACTGTATCCGGTATTCTTTCACACCGTGACATAAATACAATATGTGAGCATTAAAATACTATTTGTGAGAATTGTTGTCATTTCTCATCAAAATAACAGATGCAGTTAAAAGGTTGATGTCCATTAGACGAAAAATTCCGCGCGTAAGCCAAAAGAAGACATTTCATTGGTAGAAATTGACATCCCACGACATGTAATGTACCTTTTGACCTATGGAATATCTTCTTCTGGCTTACGCGCAACCTTAACTTCTCTCTAAGAACATCGTCATATGACGTGGAAACTAGACGTCATTGACATAAATTCCAACTTGTTTTGACGTTGCTTGAACAATGTTTACCATATATCGTCCTTTTTTAATTTATAAATACGGAATAATATTTATAACGGCTTCTCTGTTGTGGGGCGGCCATATTATTTATTTTGTTTAAAGTTCACTGTAGAAATTTGTAAGAACTTACATCCCAGACAATCAAACGAGATTGAAATTAGCTACATTATGCACGATCACCTGTAAAGATATTGTAATGTATCTCCTCTTTCCTTCGAGGCGTTTATTAACTTTTCTTCGGGGCATTTATATTATTAGAAGTATTCCAGTACTCATAAATCAATAGATAAAATCGTCGTTATAACAAAACATAGCAACAGAGTAAGTACCGTAATGCCTGTATTAAGCGCTCCTCTCAAACCCCCTTAGAGCTTTGAGTAATGGGCGTGAGATGATAAGAAGTCAGATCAACTTTATAAATACATCATCAGAGGATGATCCGTTTGTCCTAAATGCGAAACACATCACGTATATAGCATTTAAATTAAGCGGTCCCTTTCAAATGCTGGTGAATTAAATAAGCGCCCGGGCGCTTGATCGAGGTGTTACGCACGATATTCAATCTTGTCCATACCAATTCTAAAGAAGCATTCCCTATTTCTAAGGTTCGTCGTGTTTAATTTTTCTACTCTAAATCCCAGCCGGCAAAAACCTGTTCAAAGTCAGCAAAACAACGTTGTTCTAACAGTCAAAGAACGTTGTTCTAACGTTATTTTGCTGACTTTGAACAGGTTTTTGTCGGCTGGGATAATTACTCCTAATCAATTTTATACTTCCAGAAGGACACGGATTCTGAGTTTCTATCATTATTGGTCCCTTCATGGTTGAAAAGAGCAGAAAGAGAAGGAGTAATCTTCAAATAGTGAGTGACATAAAATTAAAATAAAAAACATCCTATTAACGTTAATTTCCACTAGGCGAAAAATTTGCTGCGAAAACCAAAAAAAGACATTCCATTGGTAGAAATCAAATTTCTATCAATGGAATGTTTATTTTCGGCTTTCCGAGCGAATTTCCCCCTAGTAGAAACCTTTATCGGTCAGAATGAATTAATGGTGTGTAGCTAACATACATTTCCACAAATCCATTTAAACGAAGTGTTTGTTGCCCAAAGAAGAAACCTGTTGTAATGTAATGACTTCATTTTGTGCAGGTCAATGCATAAAAAAGAAGTTATTGCATTGCAACAAACTTCGAGCAACAAACCCCTCCTTTTAATGTATTTGTAAAAATGTATATTAAAACAAAGGTTTTTCCATCAGAAACTCTACACTCCATCATCCTTTATATCTTCAAGTTCACATTCACTGACGTATTTAGAGTACTGCTTCATTTCTTCCATCAATACATCTTCCGATGATTTTCTCGATTCGAAATTCTCAAATTTTCTCATAAGAACTTCTATCGAGTCCTCGAGACTTGTCATTTTTCTATCGATATCATCAACGTTCTGCCCGAGCGAATCAAGAATATCGTTATCGATTTGATTATCATCAAATCCAGCCATAGTTTTAAACCTTTTCATAATATAATCAATTATTTGCACATCTCCAAGACTCCTCTCAAACTCGTCTTCAAAATCTTCATCAATTGCATTACATATTATTGCAAGGAAAACATTGAAGGTGATAA
Organism: Neoturris breviconis; assembly: GCA_032360805.1. Taxonomy (NCBI): domain Eukaryota; kingdom Metazoa; phylum Cnidaria; class Hydrozoa; order Anthoathecata; family Pandeidae; genus Neoturris; species Neoturris breviconis. Next base: position 4,757 of record JAULBZ010001832.1, read on the forward strand.
ACATCACTAATAGGGAATAACCAACGTAATATATGGGACCAAATACATGATTAGCACTATGGGCTCCTTCGAAATCAGTTGCACCAAGTAGATGTAAGAATTGCGTGATAATGGCTCTCATAAAGGTATTATAATTTGGACTCTGTGCGCCAAATCCAAGATGGGCAGCTGCTGCAAACATTATGAAAAGGACCGAGAATGAAAGGCAAAATGCTAACAGCGGCTTAAAAAAGCTTTTCATGATTAGCCCCACTTTATAAAAAGATTTTGCAAACTGAAAATACTTCAGAAACTTAATGTTCAGCAAGAATGCCACAACTCCTATAACGCCTTGCAATGTTGCATCTGCTGCAGCTGAATACTGAAAGCTGACAAAATCTTTTGGGTTGTCTTTAAATTCGCGTATATTCTTTGCGGTGGACAACCAACGAAAGATTATCAAGCCAAACATCATAATATACAATGGGAATAAAATAATTTCAATGACGTTGAAGAAACCGTAAAAGTAGTATTTCTTTTGTAGTTTTATTTTCTTTATCTCTCTTATGGTGAAGTAAATGATAAATATAACGAATGCCAATTCAAGGAGACGACTACCATAGTTCGAATTTAAAGCATATCTGTATCCGTTAAATATCTTGAAATCACTCATCGGATAACCACCTCCAGTCGGTAAAATTTCCATGAAAAGAAAGGCAGTTGCAAATAAATTAATATTGGCATTGTATACAGTAAATTCAACAAAAACAGCTCTTGTTTGATGATCAAGCCAGTTGTGCGCGTGTAAATCTGCAATAACAGTCCATCCAGTTTCCTCGTTGTATCCTAAATTAGCCACATAGCCACCACCAGAATAGGTGCCTAATTTTCCGAAGAAAGGAAATCCATTCAATTCAGACGATGTGAAATGTTGCCATCGATCACCACATGATATTACAGTTCCATCTGGAAGCAGTGCTGCAGGATCAACATAGTAGATATCAATTCCGGTAGACGTTTTTTTCTTTCCTTGTCTTCTGCGAAGTGAACCTCCTTTACCAACACTCATTGATTGATACGCGTTTTCCACGGTTTTTCGAACTCTTCTTTTACCTGTTGGTATGGAACTATCTCTTGCTACGATCCATGAAGTATCCCTTTTCTTTCGTTTTGTTGTATTCGATGGTAACCATCCTACTCCATACGTAACAGTGTCTTCCGCATCGTGCGAATATGCACCAGAACAACGAGTAATATAATCACGAAAGTTACTATGAATTTTACACGTATCTAAAAATAAATTCTTTTAATAGACCTATTCACAAATACATGAAAATCAAAGGTATGATATTGAAAGTAGCCCACCAAATCGAGTGACAGTAAAACCAAGCATTGATTTGCATAGTATTAAAAAATGCTAAAAGCTGTATCTTATATGCTTTAAATATGTGTGTGAACGGATTCATGTTTATAAATATGTGTCTTTGGTGTATAAGAAACCACGTAGTTGTTTTCTTACCATCGAATCTCCCTAAGGGCGACATATTCTACTTTGAGCAACCGACGCCTCGTTTCCATGTATTTGTGAATATCCTAGATCTACTATGAGAAAAACATATCGTACGTGAAATACCTTTTTTAACACGTTGCTGACGCAATCTTGGTATGCTTATCAATATACTTTCTCTACTCTCGATATAATCAAAACTCTTTGGTAGGTCATCATTATACCATGGTCCAACATATAGACTTGGTATCAACGTATCACGTACCCACGTGTAAAAGTAGCCAGGGTTAGAAACCTGCAAAAAGAAAGTCCCGCATAGTTTATATGTGCATAGAAGATGTTCTAAAGAAACCAACAACTTCAAATATATTCAACGATTTTCGGGTATATTAAAAATTGATTGGTTCATGTTATAAGAACCAACCAATTGATTACAAGTTCGTATTGACACACTTCTTGAAAATAGATTTTTAACTTTTAACAATGTTGCACTAAACTTAAAAAGAATAATCCAGCCGGCAAAAAACTGTTCAAAGTCAGCAAAATAACGTTATAACAACGTTCAAAGAACGTTGTTCTAACATTATTTTGCAGACTTTGAACAGGTTTTTACCTGCTGGGAAAGAGTATGAAATAGAACAAGTATTTATAAGTAAATTCATTTCCCAGTGGGCAACGTCTGATTGACGACGAAATGTCGTCGGTTAGACGTCGCTAACTCAAAACAACGCCTTTTCGACGTCGATAACACGCTGCGGGGAAGCACAATTACTTCCAAAAGTATAACGAAACAAATCATCCATACTGGCACACGCCGTTAATACAACGTCGCAACTGCGTCAAAACGATGTTGCGACGTCTTTTTTACGTTGTTCCGACGTCGTGTGCCCACCAGGATACTTACAAACTCCAAGTTAACTCCGTTAGTGTATCTGCTCTTTGCAAACATATTTTCCAAATCCTGTCTGAAGTAGAATGAATTAGGATCTTTCTCAGAGTATGCCAATGCAGTGACCACAATCAAGAATACAAGATACGTAAAAATATCCTTTACAATCTGGCCAGTCATTTTGTCTTTTAATTTTTGATTTCGTGCTCGTTCAAGTTCACCTTGCGAAGGTCTAAATTTCAAAATGAGGAATTTGGAATGCAACGACGGCAAACCGAAGTGGAAACTAATTTTAAAGCTGTGTAAGCACCGTAAGGGACCTTCTCCAATATTCGTTCTCAATTGCAAGCTTGTCGACTTAACAGTCTTTTTCATAGATTAATTTCTCTCGGATTTATTGATTTTGACTACTTCAAAGCTGCTAAGATTGAAACGAATTTTGGAGATGGCTCCTATACAGAATATCAACCTTAAACTATTTTACATAATTTTCAACAATATAGTCACACTTGAATACCTAATAAGCGAACATTCCTCCACTTAATAATTTAATATTTTTCAATTATTTGCTAATAATTTTCAAGGAACTTTCTACCACCCCACCACATGCTTATTCCGACCTCCTCACTTCTTAGGAACCGTCTTAAAAATAAAATCTACTGTACCAAAGCAACCAATCCATTACTAGCTCATTAACCCAACACGCTACAAAAACGTTGGTTTTGGAGTGAAATTTTGAGACGGTCCCTTAGGAACTACATTATTCTTTCAGTGGCAATTTCACAACTTTAAACACAATGATTCAAATAACCCTACATCCTTGTGATCAACAATCATTTATGCAAATAAATGTTTCCATCGTCATGTCAGTCTTGCGTTAATTGGAATGGGGCGTTAATTTGGGAGTGAGCGTTAATTAAAACATTCACGGTATTCTAAAATTTTAAAATGAAAAGAAATACCTGATAATAGGAATTTCGTCTGCAGTAATTATGTCATCATCACCATCAATATCTTCAGATAAATCATTATTATCTGATTCTTCATCCTCATCGTCATGTTGTTGTTCAACAGGCTTTCTCAAGATCATTGCAAACAAAGCAGCCATAAAAACAGCTTTAATAGGTTGAATAACAAACACTGATTGAAAGAATCCAGTAAACATAGAACCTAACCAATCGTTTGATTTTTGTGGTCCCCACATCATACTGTAAAAGAATGTAAACAAAGCCGAACCAAATGAGCTTAAACCTATGATAACATATGCCAAATATTTAAACTGATATGGAAACAAAAATGGTCCTGATTCTGTCTTCTTCTCTTCTTTATCCGTGTTGAGGTGGAGTTGCGCATTTTCCACTTCCAAAGATTTCTCATACTCATCTAAAACTTCCACATCACGATCAACATTATTTGATGGTTCAGTATGTTTCGTTTTCTTTGGTGCAAGTCTCCTAAATATTTCAATAACCAGCATACTTGGTGGAATCACAATCAAACTTGCTTCTATTCCAATAATTATTCCAGTGAGATTTATAACCATATTACCAATTCGAAGTAAAGTTTTAGCAGTTGCCTCACCTGCTCCAAAAAACATAGCATTTGTTACCATTGTTAGAAATATAAGAGCTAAACAGCAAGAAAGCCTTTGAACCCTTGTAAATGTACTTTGTTTAGGTCTAGTGAATATTGAAAACCATATGTGGCCATCCAACAACCCTTTTGCTGCTGTAGTAGCAAAAACTATATGGAATCCAGCAAGATCTTTATCACTAGCAATAGGTAACAATTTTTCAATTTGACCATCATCAGATTCAACAGCAAGCCATGAGTCACAAACAAATGGATATTGTTTCTTTGTTGATAGATCTGTTATTACAATGTTACGAAGATACCAAGATGGACTTTTACCTGAAAGGTAGTTCACAACGTTACTAAGGCAACATTTACATGGACCCTTAATTGAGTTTCACCAAACAATCTTTTATTTAATAGGTTTCTTCGGTACAAAGAAACTAATCAAATGCAAGTTTGTTTAGTGTGAAACGTATTTAGGGGTACATGTAAAGGTTGCCTAAAAACAGCTAAAGTTACTTAAAATTATAATATCAAAGAAATAATAGTAGTTGTGTGAGTTTTTATATGGATAGTATGTGATAGTATGTAATCGAAAAGAAAACAATTGACATAACAGAACACATAATGTCTTCTGTCTCTCTTACATGATTGTAACCTTGTTAGATCTCTCTGAATTTGATAAACTTTACCCATACGATACCTCCAATCCAGATAACATACTAGTTAAATCTGTTGAAGGACCAAGAATCATTTCAGAAGTATGGTTATAAATTACAGAATTTACAAAAATAAATAACAAATAATCAGAATATTACCAGAATTATCATGAAAAATACGTATGTATTCAAGATCACCAATGTCATGAGGTAAAATCAATTTGAATGTTGTCGTTTGTCGCGATTGTAATACCTTTTTGGAGTCAGATTTTAATGGGATAATCTTTGAATCGCTGCGAGTTCCTATAACATTTTTTAGAAAATCAAGCCTGAATACAACTATCGGACATCATCTGTGGCGCATAGTTGACGTCCATCAGTTATATTCAAGCTTGAATCAAGATATATTATAATCAAAGTCCATATTTTCCTGCAGAGCAAGTATCATTATGGTCCCAAATTCAGATCTTTTGGTTGTATTCATTGTGTAATGCAGTGGCGTACTTGGAGTTGAAAGTATATGGCAGCTAGAGATTATTAAAACATGAATCAAATAATAAACACTTATCAGAAAAGATTGAGTTGAATTATGAGATATATTGGGTGTTGGGAAGTACAGCACTATTTACTTTGGGAAGCAATATTAGACGGGGGTTAGTACTACGTCCCAAAGTAACATTGCTGTATAAAATACATCTCTTTAACCGAAATAAAAAAAAGTTAGTTGAACAAACTCAGAAGCAGTCTGAAAGCTCTTTTCCATGTAGCCACTAGGGTAGGGTACAGTGCCACTCCTTACCTCTTACCCCAGCATGCTGCTACTCATTTTGCCAACCACGTGTGTATGGAAGGTTGAGTCAACCATGGCACCTTTATCTGGATCTGAACCCGATAACGTCAATGTATTAACCACTATATTAGGGACCGTCTCAAAAGTAAAATCTACAGAGAAGAGCACTGAGTCAGCGATCTCGCAATGGATTGGTTTCTTCGTACAGATTAAACTAATCCATTACAAGTTTGTTGACCTAACACACTTCTGTACAGATTCATTTTTGTTGAGTTTTGTCAATTTTAGTTGATTCAACCCTACCAAATAAGTTGGTTTTGGAGCGAAATTTTGAGATGGTCCGTCAGGTGGTGTGAACTAATAATAAAACTTGACCAGAAAGCTTATATAGTTCACATTAAAGAGACGAAGTAGGACTCTATTAATTATGCTCACAAGTATATGTGAAACATTAACAAGAGAAATGTACATACCAGACAGCATAAAATATACATTGGCAGTTGTACCAGCACCAGTCCCAGCACCTGTAACAATTGTTGCAAGGTAACTATAACCTTTACTCTGATTCTTCGTACAATCAATTACAACAGGCCCTTTCTAAATCACAAATAAAAAGAATAAAACTATCAACATTGTGACCGTTGTTTTAACGTTATTTTGCTAACTTTGAACAGGTTTTAACCAGCTGGGATAAATGAATAACAATTCTCAGTCATTTTAACAAGGTACTAAGATATTCAGTTATCTTTCATACAGTGGTAATATAAAGGCTGATTTTCACCAGGTAAAAGATTTGCAACGAAAGTCAAAAAAAGAAATGGTAGAAATTGACGTCACACATGCAATGCAATAACTTTCTTTTTGTGCAATTATTGCATTGTATGTGTGACGTCGATTTCTACCAATGGAATGTCTTCTTTAACTTTTTGCCACAAATTCAGAATTCAACCTTAAAGAAACATGTGGCAGTACAAAGGAGATAAAATCATCAAAAATATCATGTGAAATTAATGTTGCAGCTTGACAACAATTAATCAGATTAAATAATTGTTCTACAGAGGAGAGTACTGAGTTAATGATCTTGCAATGGATTGGTTTATTCGTACCAAAGAAAACAATCCATTGCAAGCTCATTGACCTAACCCACTTTTGTACAGATTCATTTTTGTTGAATTTTGTCAATTTTAGTTAATTTAGCCCTAACAAAAAAGTTAATTCATTGGCCCTCTAACGGCCACGGCCACTAATAGAAGAGGGAG
>JAULBZ010001833.1:0-20560 GCA_032360805.1 Neoturris breviconis
GGTTAGAATTGGATAGAATTTTAGTTTTTTATCTTGAAATATAGTATGAATCATACTATTAGTACTTACATGTTTTTTATATGTCAATCTTAATTTTATAACAAGGACTTTGTGGGATTAACGTTTGCGGATGAGCTTGTGCACTTGGAATTTGTAGAATTGGGTGAAGTATAGAAGGACGTTAATGTTATCTATTGTCTTGGATTCCCGAAAAATCTTAATGAAAAAGTGGGAGATTTGTCTTGGTAAATCTTTTTTTTGCAGAATAACGTTTGTCAGTGTGTTTTGTGGATGGGTGGATTTTGGCGAGTTTTGACAAAAACATTTGATTTGGTGACGTCACTGATACTTGCTATGACGTCATTAATAACAGCGAGTTTGCGGTCTATAAAATGCTATAAAAAGACTGGCCTTTTAGGTTTGCGGTCTGTAAAATATGCTATCTACAATCTTGGCCAAATATACTGTGGACAAAGTGAAATATTTGCAAAAATTCGAAATTTCAACGTAGAGAAAAGTCTATGATTTTGATTAACAAGACGAATGGCGCAAAAATCCAAATTTGTTACAAAAGCCTGGGTACTAGTTGCAAAAAAACCTAAGATCCTAAGTATACAAGATAAATCTCTGAGATAAATCTTAGGAGACTTGTTGTGGTCGTATTCCGCGTTTTTGTCTTGCTTGTGGCGTGCATTGCTTGTCGAAACTTGAAAAAACTATCTTAATTTCCAAGATTGTTGGTGTGTTCTTTTGCTGCAAAGATACCAACGAACAACCAAACGACAAGAAGCCCTGGGAACGAGGTTGTAATTTGAACAAGTTTTTGCCCACTGGATGTTTTCAAAGAATATTTAAAAACGCTAACATCAAAAAGAGACTATAAACAAAACTAACATTACTACAACCTCGCCTGTTTTATTTATTTATGGAAACTAGATTGCCTACTGCTTAAAGTGAACATTCATACCATGGAAAGGGTGCACTCTTCTCCTCCTCTCCCTATTTCAAAATGGCAAGAAGCACTGGGAACGAGGTTGAAGACTGCTTTTTGATCATGAAACGGGATAGAAATTCAAAGAAAAGACAACAATCTAGCTCCCAATCTCATTATTTATTCTACAATAGCATCATAAGCGCTTGGGAAGAATAGAAAACACTGTGCTGAGCCATTCAACGAGTCTAAGTCACGCCCGGGAACGCATTTTGCGCACTAGAAGCTCAAGCTCGAATAATGACCCTATTAAGCATTATAAAATCAAGGATCATCGTCACATAATTATAAATATTGAATAATTACGTTTCCGCTAATATATTCATGACGTCATTGTGACGTTAATGTTTGTTTACGATTTTAAAACCACAACATTATCAACTTTTTAAATGTTTCGAAATAGTTTATCGTTCATTCATGGCCACGTGGTACATATTCCAATAGAACATTGATTAGTTAGCGAAAACTAGTTCAAGGTCATCAGTAAAAACTCTAGAACAATGTCGACCGATGAGTCTTTACTGCAAACTTCGAACAAGTTTTTGCCCATTGGGGATGAGTTAGCAAAAAATTAATTCACCAACTACTTCACACTCCACATATAAAAACTTGAATTTTTCGCATATCTTGCTTCAATGTTTCTTAATGTGTTTAATGACTCTGCGAATGAGGAGTGCATTCTTTGAAGGAGTATCATTGTTCTCCACAAAACAACCAATCAAATTTAAGAATGTATTAAAATTCTGTATCATTCCACATTTAGTACGTTACGTGATTGGTACAAACGGTCCAGAAGCCAAGAGTAAGTTTCGTCGTGTAAAATGTAGATGGTGAACCGGTGTCGTTTTCGTAACAAATGAAGCCATCTCAAATGAACTCTGCGTCGAAGTGCTATAAAAGAAGTGTTTAAACGCTGCAAATCCTCGAATGAACCCCCAGCCTTGTTTAAGTCTTCGTACTCGAATGAACATGCATATGTATTAATTGTTTCCATAAAGAAGTAGCACGTTCGAATAGGCCCCATGTATTTGCATGGGGATTTATTCGAGATGTACTGCATAAATATATATTATATCCTTTGTGTACATAGATAATCCATGGATTTACACTAGGTGAAAATTTCGCTCGAAATCCAAAAGAAGAGGGCGTGTGATGTCAATTTCTACCAATGGAATGTCTTCTATTGAATTACGCGCAGAATTCTCCTCCTAATAAAAATCAACCTTTACATGTTAAAATGATAGGAGATAACAATGCAAGTCTGAATATTTCTGCCGGAGATCACCTGTGGAGGAACGTTATTTGGGTATAGTGTTCAGCTTAAAAGCTGAATACTATACTCAAAAAACTCTCCTCCACAGGTGATCTCCGGCAGTTATATTCAGACTTAAAGTCATCTTGATCATAAATATTTGAAAAAATAAAATTCGTGCAAACATTCAAAATTTCAACTTAGACAAGCCTGAAATTTTGACTAGCGAGACGAATGGTGCGAAAATTATTCCAAGATCCTGGGTACTAGGCTGCTAGGAACAACAGAAATTGACTAGCGACGTTGTTTTAGCATCTTCACTGCTAAGACACTGTCTTTGTAAAAATGAAAAAAAAAATGAAAAATTTCGAAGATTGTCAAAAAGTTTAGTTACAATTAGTTGGTTACTTCGTTGCTAAGAAACCATTCAATTGCAAGATGGTTGATTCAGTACTACTCAATGTAAATAAAATGCAGACAATCTCATTTCCAGGGCTTCTTGCATTCTTTCGCAATACGGAGAGCTACCGTATTTCGAAAAGACAAGAAACGAGGTTGAGGTAACTCCTAAACTAAGTCCATATGCACTTATTTGAATGCAGAAAAATTACCACCACACCATTTATTCATCAGACAACTCAATGAAGGTGCACAAACTTACTTAGATGATATATTCTCACTGTCGTCTTCCATGTGACATGCAGATCTGACATCCCACAGTTTCACACAATTGTCAAGTCCACCTAAAATAGTAATGAATGAAACAGACTAGAAAAGTAGTGTTTTCATTCCGACTTCCCAGCCGGCAAAAAACTGTTCAAAGTCAGCAAAATAACGTTAGAACGACGTTCTGTGAACGTGGTTCTAACGTTATTTTGCTGACTTTGAACAGGTTTTTGCCGGCGGGGTTCCCAGTAGGCAAAACCTTGTTCAAATTCAGCAGTAAAGTTTCTTAAGCAACGTTGAAAACGTTGTTCTAACGTCTGTACTGCGGACTTTGAACAAGTTTTTACCCACTGGGTTAATGCTTCAAACAGAGTGATTTTTATTATTAGAGAAAGTCCAATTCATAAAGATGACTGACTCAACTGTCAAATCACAAAAATATGACAATGATGTCCATATACATATTTCAAGTGACGGAGGAATTGTATTACGAAAGCAAAGATCAAGCCTGAATATAAATGCCAGACATCACATGTATAAGAGCATTTTCTTTCAAGCTGAACACTATAATCAAAAAACGCTCCTACACAGGTGATGTCCAGCAGTTATATTCAGGTTTGAAGATATAGAAATTATGCGAATATCATTGGTTCGAGCCTTAAAGTAATTGTCGGACATCACCTGTGGTTACTCTCAAGGATTTTGGTTGTCCATTGACAAAGAACGTTGTGCTAACGTTATTTTACTGACTCTGAACAGGTTTTTGCCGGCTAGGAAATAGTTACCTGACGCTAGTACATGGCCTTCCCTACTAAAACATAGAGAATTAACAGCCGCTGTGTGACCTTTCAGATCTGCCAATGGAGCAGCTTCACCAATATCCCAAAGCAGTATACGATTATCAGCACCTGCAAGATAGAAACGTTTATTCAATAGGAGCGTTTAGTAAAAGATTCTAATACAATCTCGACATGGTCAATATCACCATCATCCTCACTTAAGACACGTTTGTTGCTTGTGGCTTACTCTACATCCGAGTCTTTTACTTAAAACAAGACTAGAATATAGGGTCAACGTTGACGACCAATGGTATAGCTATTTTTTTTCTTACTAATTCTTTACTTCTTGGAATGTAGTTCTTGCCAGACTCAAACTCGTCCACAGCACCTTTTGATTTTTTTTTATTTCTCTCGCTTGGGAAGAGCTTGATTTGAACTTTTACGTTACTTTCTTAAAAAATATGTACGCGGGCTGGTAGAACAGAGCATGACGTCAATCACTCGACTGTTCTAGAGTTGACTCGCCATCCTCGCTGTAAACAAATTAAGTATAAACAAAATGGTTGCAAGAAAGTCGGTAAAACTGGTTTACGGGTCATGAGATTCTACAACGCCGGAGTGTTATTCCCATTAATTTAATGGTGACTCTTAGAGAGGTGGCTCCAACTTCTTTTTCTCTCACCGTATTTCGAAAAGTCAAGAAGCTGCTGCGTATTTCGAAAAGTCAAGAAACGAGGTTGAGGTAGCTCCTAAACTAAGTCCATATGCATATATGTAAGCCGTAGCTCATGCTATTGGTGGCTTCTTACACAAATGGTGGCTTCACATATTGTAGGCGAACGGTTTCTTATTGGATGTCACTAAGGCACAATTTAGTCACTTTTCCCCAAACAAATGTTTGAATTAGTCACTTTTCCCGGTCTAAATTTTGCAAAAGTTGATTACATTAATGATATTGATAAAACTTTCTCTTTGTATTCTTTGTATTTTCTCTAATATATTCTGACTTTATATTCGACAGATGATCCCATCGTTTGATAAATTTTTAACTAAAGGTCGAGATTAAAAAAGTTGTGTAGAATTTTGTGGGTAAAAGAGGTCGGAGGGAAATGTAAGTTAAAAAAAAAAACAGAGAAAACTTTAATGATCCAAAATATAGTCACTTTTCTCCGGTTTCTTTTACCTTGGTAAGGTATTTACCTCGGTTTTCAGCCATGGAAATAGGAGATTTTATTCTCAAAGAAAATCCGAAAAACATCGTAATTATTATGTTTTCTTATTGGATTATTGGATTATGTTTTCTTATCTTTTATTTTTTTCATATTTTACAGCGAGCAAAATACTGACCCTGAAATAGATTATGATGTATAGCAATGATGTCTAGACTAATTCTAGACAAAGTCTTATATGAAAAAAGAAAGCATTATATTTTAGAAAGTATTATATTTCCAAATGTATTGTTTTTTGAACAAGGAACAGTTTTTCATTAAAATAATGCATTTTCACAATAGAAAGTATTGTATTTCTGTAGAAAGTATAATTTATTGAGTTAAAAGTATCATCATATTTTACTAAAAGGAAGTATTTTATTTTGCCAAAGAAAGTATTATTTTCTGAGGAAGTATTATTTTTCGAGAAAGGAATAAATATAACCCCCCCTCTATAACATTTGATAGGACCATGCACATAATTAACATTTTGGCACAATTACTTTGATGATGACGTCATTAATTATGATGACGTCATCAAGTCAAAACAGGGGGTGATTATTTTTTTAGGTGAAAAAACGTTTGGTCACCAAAATTAGTCAACGTTTTTCAAGCAAAAATAAAAGGAAAAAAATAGAAAAAAATTGGAATTTCTTTTTTACCCCCTGTTGAAAAAATTGATTCCCTAGTTACCAACAAATTATTGGAAAAGTCCTAAAATTTCCAGTCGTATAAGCCATTCATTCAAAAGTTATGTAAAAAAGTAAATAGGGTTAAGGTAATAAACACAATCGTCACCTGAAGATACTAGATGCCTTCCATCAGGAGAAAAGCTTACACTCAACACAGTAGCCTAGAAATAAAAGATTTATACAAAATCAAGGTTTGATAATATCAGTGGTCGAAATAAGAGCAAAAAATCATTCCGGAAGTGATATTTGAGCGTAGCCTCAGGCTACAAAGCTTGAAGCCATGATAAAAATCCTCCACCGCAGTGATAATTTACTCTTATTTTGACCACTGAAAATGTATATTGAAACAAACCCAGTGGACAAAAAAACTTGTTCAAAGTCAGCAGTAAAGACGCTAGAATATTGTCGAAGGCGTTGTTCTAGCTTCTTTACTGTAGACTTTGAACAAGTTTTTGCTCAAAGTAGTTTTTTGCCCAATAAGAAACCACCTAACTGAACAGAAAAGTTTAATAATTATTTTATTTTTAGAATCCTTGTAAACACCAGACTAGTAAAGTCCATATGAAAGTAGTGTTTGCTAGTAACAAATCCATAAACTTTCATTTCATAGGAATGAATATTAGTGGAGACACAAGGAATGAGTTCACAATAAATAATGCAATTTTTATGTTCACCGTGTGACAGCCACTTTCCTCGGATAAACATTTCTTTTTTTAGATAAAAGAATTGTATAATTTCAGATATCTTATAGACTGGCCCATATTTTGAAATTAAAATGAAATTAATGACCTTATGTCCAGTAAATAATCGTACAGAATTTCCACTTTGTATATCCCAGATTCGCACTGTACGATCAGCTGATCCTGTAGCTATGTAGTTACCATTAGGATGGAAATCAACAACCTAAAAGAAATAATGAAATAACAGCTGTGTGGAAGAGTGCTCAAAATAAGAACAAATGAATCTAGATCATAAATAAGTTAAATAAAACATGTGATGTTTGGAACCATCTATGTGTGAACAAGGTTGCTTTCAATGCTTGTCAAACTGTGTTGTAGTTGTTTAGTGACTAAAATCGGAAAATGATATACCAATGCACACTAATTGCAGAATACAAAAACTTGCATTTTTTGAAGAGCATGAATTTACTAATCTCCTCCGTAGAGCTTTACGTGTATGTGCGTGCAAAAAATACACACCTTTAAATTCCCGCTATTCAATCTTGTTATCACTGGGTAAAGTTGAAAGTTGCATGCTGTAAGCGCTCTACTTCACAAGCATGCAAAATCTGAAAACATTTGTGGTGGAGAGTCACATAAAACTTTCAACAACAAAGTTTTCACCATTCCGTCTTTGCTAGAGGTGTTGCTAAAACGGTCACAACTAACTACACCCTGACTACCGACGTCAGACAACCTTGAGTTTCCAAAGTTCTTCATCATCTTCTCCAAAAATACAATTTTTTTTTCTAATACAAGCATTAGATATCTTTATCTCGTTGCTTTTTGCCTACCTGAGCAAGAAAATGTTTGTTTTATCATTTCTTCAATTACAACAAAAATCTGTAACTTCTTTTCGATCATATATAGCTATGTTCAATCAGCTTCAAAATAATTGTTACAGAAATTCTGTGCCCCAGAAATAGTAACAGCTTACAGTTTGTGATATTTTTTGTACATGGACTACTGTGTAAAGTTATTTTCCGCGTTTCTACTCTCACGAGACACTCTTATTCAGCACAATTCTTACGTCAGAGAAAAGCACGCATAATCACGGTATATCTTTTCTGAAAAGCATAGATGTTTCGTGTTTCTGTCCTGTGAAAGGCCAGCCTGAGTACTAGAGCACTGGAGTACACACTTAATAAATTGCACAATAAATCTTATTAGCACTTATTTCAAGGAGGGATTTTTGAGCTTAGCTTCAAGCTACAAAGTGATCCCTCCTCCACAGTGATTATTAACTCTTATTTCAACCACTGTGCTTGAAATCTCAATTTAACAAATTCAGTGGGCAAAAACTTGTTCAAAGATTGTAGTAATGTTGGTCTAGCATCTTCACTGCGGTCTTTAAACGGTCTCTTGAATCTGAAAACTCTTATAAAAAACCGTTATTCGGAACACTGGTTATAACAAATTCCTCCACATAACAAACAAAAGTTTTCAGTTCCTTGGTCAAAATAACCTATGAATGTAAACGAAATTTCTTTCTTTGCTTCCAGTTACATAAATAACTACACAGAAATAGATATTTATTTTGAATCTATAGCATATAACCACAGAAATTTAACGAGGATAAGCTAATTTCTACAAATATGAGAGATAGCATGAGAAGTTTGCAACAATGTTTTAATAAAATACTGAAATTAGCAAAAAATAGATGATTTTTTGCTAATAGCGTAATATTGCATTTTGATCCGCTGATATTATTATCCAGTGAGCAAAAACTTGTTCAAAGTCAGCAGTAAAGACGCTAGAACAACGTCGAATGACAAATTCTTGCTCAGTAGGTGGGCTCAAAATTTAGAAGTTTTCTTGTTTTTGCATTAGAACTGGCAAATTTTGTTTTTTTAAAAAAAATGTTTGTACTTTAATCTACAAGGCATTAGAATGGCAGTTTAATAGTGTCAATTAGTCATAATTAGTATAATAATAATAAAACAATTTCCAATTTCAACGACTTCGCTTCTTACTAAACCAAAAAAATCTTAAAATTTGTGCCAAAAACAGCCTTCCCAGCTGGCAAAAACCTGTTCAAAGTCAGCAAAATATATTTTTTTGCTGACTTTAAACAGGTTTTTGCCGGCGGCTGCCTCTTTTATTGGCAAGTTTAAAGAAACTAAATTTGACCAAATTCAATAATAAAACTACACAGAAGGGTGATATGTGAATGAGCTTGTGATTGATTGGTGAATTCAGTGCGAAGAAACCAATCTATAGTAAGATCGTTGACTCAGCACCCTTCTCCCCTTCTCTGAAATTTTTATTATTGAGTCCATAACTTACATTAACATCAGATAAGTGACCAGCAAATATACGAATAGGATGCGGATTTTCTGTCGACCATAATCGAGCTGTACGATCATATGAACCAGACACAAAATAATATCCTCGAGGCCTAAAATAATAATTATAAGTCATACTAACAACTCAAAGATATAAGAGTTAAAATAACTGTCAGTCATCACTGTAGAGGAGAGATTTTTCAGAATAATGTCTGCCAAATTGGCTAAAAATATTCTAAAAAATCTCTTCCCCACAGTGATGAATGGCAGTTATTTTAACCCTTGAAACTATATAGTAGTGCTTGAAATAAGATTTAAGCTTGAGGGGGGAGGGTTGGGGGCTGGGGCGATTCTCTTCTGTGACATTTTATGCAGTAGCATTTTTTATATTAGTCAGACTGACCTGAAATTTGGTGAATTTGTCTAAAATTTATTTGGGGTCATTTTGAAATGAAAAAAAAATGGTAACTAGGGGTAATTTTTAACAGGTGGAAAAAAGAATTCAATTATATCATCATCCGAAAGATTTTTGCGCTACAATATTCAGATAAGAATGAAGTATAACCTGACCAAAATTCATACATATTGCATTAACGTATCAGAAGTTATGCAGGGGGCAAATCAGCCCCCCCCCCCAGACTTACAGAGCCCTACAAAGCCCAGCCCGAATAGGGTTAATAGAGGTAATATTGTGGGAATAATGGGTTTAAATATAATAATAGTAACAGTCTCTGATATCGCAACACAGACAGAATTATTACTAGATGTAATTTGAAGATTGCTTTACTTGTTGCAAGTGTTCGAAATAAGAGCAAATAAGGACTGTAGAGAAGTGATATTTCAGTCCCTCCTCCACTGTGATTAATGGTTCTTATTTCAAACATAATTAGTGACACTTGATTCGACCTTCTAATTTGAGAGTTAAACGTACGAGAATTTGACATCCCATACTGGATACATATGTCCTTTCAATGCAACAAGATTTGTAAATGTGTGCATACTCCACAGTCGAACTATAACAAACAAATAATTATAATAAATCCAACTTTAGTGACATTTTGCACGTACTACTCTAATGGGATTATCACATATGACGTGCATGTTTACCTACTAGATCTTTCATTCCATAAATAACAAGAAAACACTTGGCGTAAACCGGATTGATGATAACAGAACACAACTCTGTACAGTCAAAGTTAACAAAAAATACACAGCATGGGATTAAGAATAGTACAAGGATTAATTTGTTTCTTATTGACTATGGTACAGTGCTCAAAATAAGAGTAAATAATCATGGGGGAGGAGGGGGTTTTGAGAATAACTTCAGGTTATAAAGCCTGAAGTATTGTTCAAAGAGCCCTCCTCCACTGTGGTTATTTGTTCTTATTTTGAGAATCGATGCATTTATTTCAATTATTTAACATACCGGTTCCATCTTCAGATGAAGAAGCTAAAAAGCTTTTATCTTTATCAAAACTTAAAGCATAAACTGGTCCAGAATGACCACATAACGTACGATTCTCTGCAGCAGATCTAAACAAAGTAGAATATGCTCAGTGGGCTTGTTCAAAGTCCATAGTTAAGACGCTACATCGTTTGTTCTAGTGTCTTTACTGTGGACTTTGAACAAGTTTTTGCCCACTGAGCATGAAGTGTTGTCAAAAATTTTTGCAAAAGATAGGATTAATTTTTTGTTTGATATAAGAAAAAATAATCACTGTGGAGTGATCTTTGAGCATTGCTTCAGGTACAAAGCGTCCACAGTAATTATTAATTGTTCCTATTTTCTTATTTTAAGTGTTGTAAAATAAGAACAAATGACCACTGTGGAGGAGTGATTTTTGAGCATAGATTTAAGATTTATAGCAAACATCCCTCCTCACAGTGATTATTTTCACTTAATCTTACTTCTCACTCATGATTCTTTCAAGGACATCGTCAGCTTCTTTATCTATCTTTGCAAGTTCATTCACAGTTTTCAGTGTTCGTAATTTTTTCGGTGTTAACGATCTGATATGAATAGTGGAATCTTCATACCCACTTGCAATTAAAGATGAACTTTCATTTATTTCAACACAATTCAAACTAAAAAATAACACGAAAATCAATGTTGCTACAGTGGTCAAAATAAAAGTAAATAATCACTGCCATTAAAAGTAATAGCCATTAAGTTTTAATGTCTATTTGAAGAATTTCAAGTTTTAAGGACTAGTAAGATTAATATAACTTGTTATTAATATAATTTAATATAACTTTTTCTTCCAAAAACAAAATGGATACTTATGGATGGATAATTTTCTAAAGTCATCATCTATCATTCATTAAATTCTCTCCAAAATTGAGGAGGAAGCTACCCCAAAATATAAATGGATGCTCTAAAACGTTCATGGTCAAAGTCTCATAGCCAACAAAAAAGTAATGTGATCGTGGTCAAAGCCTTAGAAACAGAACTAAAATTTTCAAAAGTCAATTTTTTTTAAAAAAAACCTTTTCACTGATACTCGGTCACAAGTTGACGGAAAGAAATTGACCTATAATGCTGATACCATTCATGTACTTGGAAAGAGTTTTTATTCTACTATCTAACAAAGGAGAATATACAATAACGATAGACAAGGGATCTCAGAATCCCGTCAAAACACTAGTTACGTAAAAAATTAAATTAGTCAAGATAATTTTTTTTATATACTCCATGTAGTTAAGGAGGGTTTAATAATTGGACAAAAGAAGGATAAATAGCTAGAAATATTCATACAAATAACGAGATTGTCCCTTAATTGTTCTACTAGTAGCTTCCAGCTAATTATACTCTTTTTACCAATTACTAAACCCTACTTAATTACATGGAGTAAAGAGCATACCCATTCTGAGTGTGAAGGAACGTATAGTAACAAATAGAAGGTATTTTCTCTGGCCCAACATGTAACCGCTTGCTAATGTCTTTGTACATTGCTAGTTTTAAACGTTTATCGCTGTCCTTCCTAAAAAGTAATGGTAAGTAGTAGTTGAAATAAGAGAATGATCACTGTGGAGAAGTGATTTCTGAGCATAGGTTGATTATTTACTCTTATTTCGACTACTGGTAAGTTTTGCATACAAACCTCAATGTAACGGTCGGACATCACATGTAGAGAAGTGTTTTTGAGTACAGTTTTCAGCTTTGCCGCTGAAAATTATACTAAAAAAACATTTTAAAATGGTGGCCGAATATTAAAATGAAATGACACTGATGAGGCTTACGATCAAATTATCCAAATTATTAAAAACGGTTACTGGGGAAAGGTTAATTAGTTCAAATATGATTTAGAATACGGATGTGATTTTTTTAAATCCAGTTCCAATAACTATGATTTTTGGGTAACTTTTGGCAATTTTTGGCGATTTTTGACCCAAAACTTAACTTCTTTTTTTGCTGAACATTTGCATCTTGAGTAACTTGAGTGTCTTTTGACTCTACATTCTAAAAATGATTTTAGTCCAATTCTAGATGAATGTTTACTTCCCATCCCAAAAAGCTTAACAAATGACTATCCTCTCCATGTACGAAATAAGGTCCCTAAGGAATGTTGCTTACATTACTGTAATAGAGTTTATTAAATTGAAAATGAAAGAACACACCTCTTCTCCTATGTTCAGTTTACATAGTTACTCTTGTAATAGGTCAACTCGATCAGGGAAAGAAGTGGTGCCCTCCCCTGCCTTAGTGGTAGAAGCTAACGATAGAGCATGGAGCCTTCCAAATTTCATCTGATTGCTGTCGACCAACTCACTTTTACTCTAACTCGATCCAAAGCTTCTTCTCTCTTGACGTTTAAATCAGTGAGAATGGTAGCTCTGGGATCGAGGTTGACTTTTACCATAATTTCCAGGGAACTTCAAAACTAAGCCAGATTCATCTTCAGCCAAAACAACAGAAGAATTTAAGTTTCAGGATCAAACTTGAATTTAAAATAATAACTCCCGGATTCAAAATCACCATTCTCAATTAGATGCAAATTTTCGGTCGAAGCAAAATAAGTTAGGTTTTGGCCCAAAAACAATTTTTGAAACTGGATTTAAAAACTTGATGAGGTTAGGTCAGATGCAAAAACAAAACAAAAACAGTATTCTCGAGCATGTTTAATAATTTTGATAATTTGATCGTAAACCTCATTTCTTTCATAATATCAAATGTTTAAAATAAATACTTCTAAAAGAAGTTTTAAAAGAAGTTTTGAGACAACTCGGAAAACTCGGAAATTTTATATATGTTTAAATTACCTAGTTACAAGAACTTCATTAACTCAGGTTATGACGTCACGTCATATTTGTAACATGGGCTCCGTAACTCGGGTTTCTTAACTTGGGATTTCCGAACCTCCTCCACAGGTGATGTCTGACCGTTATATTTAGGCTTGTGCATATGATATATTTGTTTGTTTGGTTAACTTGAATATTTTCAATTTAACAAGAAAAGTCTTAAATAATTGCAGGATATTGCCAGTGGAGGAGTTTTTTTGAGTATAGTTTTCCGCAGCAAAGCGGAAAACTATACTAAAAAAAACACATTCACAGGTGACGTCTGACAATTATTTTAAGGTTTGTCTGGAGAATGTTTGAAAGAATCCTATAAGTCAGTATGTCAATAAAACACTAATGGTTAAAAATTTCAAGGTAAATATGAAAACATTTTGAATTGTTTCTCAACTCCAAGGTTTCTTCTCTCTGTTTGCAAAGAATTTCTTAGATGAGAAAGAAAAATCACTGAGATTAAAATTGACATTATTTTTTTACATACATCTTTGGGTATGGTACTCTATCCAGCTTTGGTGCATTTGGGTCAGTAGCATGTCTTTTCTTCGCTAAAAGATCAAATGAATATGGAATCAATACAACTAACATGAGGGTGTGAGTTGTAAAGGAAAAATGAGGAGTACTCAGGGATTAAGTCCACATAGTATTTATGCAGAATGAGAACCTACTTGACTACAATCACTGTGTGGAGGAGTGATCTTTGAGCCTAGCTTCAGGCTAGGATGCCTGAAGGTATGCTCAAAAATCCCTCTTCCACATTGATTATTTGCTCTTATTTCAACCACTGGGATCAGTAAAATAACAATACAATAGTGTTTCAAATAAGGACAAATGATCACTGTGGTGGAGCAATTTTTGAGCATTGTTTCAGGCTTTCTAGCCTGAAGGAATACTAAAAAATTCCTCCTCCACAGTGATTATTTGTTCTTATTTCTAACACTGCACAATAATGATACAAGTCTTAAAGTAACTGCCAGACATCAGCTGAAAACTCTACAAATAGACACTCCTACACAGATGATGTGCAACAGTTATTACACCATAACACAAATGAGACGCATCGTTCGTGCTAATGACATAATAAGGGGATAATAAATTGGTAGGGGTTCTTACAATTATCATACAATTCAATAACCAGAACAGATAAGTCTTACACCATTTAGAAATTAACATTATCTGTAAAGAATGCTGGGATATCAACTATCATGCACCTGTGTAAATGTGTTTTTTTGGGTACAGTTTTCAGCTGTAAAACTGCAGACTATAATAAAAAAATACTCCTCCGCAGGTGATATCTGACCATTATTTCCAAGCTTTTCTTAAAAATTATTGGCTTCTTTTTTACAGATATTATTTACATCAGTGTTCAAAATAAGAGTAAATAATCACTGTGGAGGAGGAATTTTTGAGCATTGTTTCATTGACTTCAATCTATGTTAAATCATCTATTTACCATCATCTCTCTTCGATTTCTTTTTCTATAACACAGAAATAGGTAAATTACAAGCCTTAAGATAACGGTAGGACATCACCTGTGGAGGAGTACAATTACACATCTCCACATGTAATGTCCAACCGTTATCTTGAGGCTTGTATAATAATGAGCCAAAAACAATTTTTTCCCTGCAGTATAGGGGGTCTAGTTCAGTGGTAAATAATCACTGTGGAGGAGTGGTTTTTGAGCACAGCTTCTGGCTACAAGGAATACTATTTTGACCACTGTGCTATGTAAATATACTCCTACCCCTATGACAATCTGCAGATTAAGACTTATTTTGAGCCGTCACTTACTTTTGGTTTTTCTTTTCCATCTTTTTCAGCAATTCCTTCTTCTTTGTCTTCATCACTATCCCCATCATCAGCAAGAGCAGCTAACAACTCTGGATCATGCAGCAAACCAAAAAATACTTTGGATTTGTTTGCTACAAAATAAGATTTTCAAAAGCAACTATGATTTAGTATAAGGTGGAAAATGAATCTAAATAAAGGCGATGATCGAAACAAGAGCAAATAACCACTGAAGAGAAGAGATTTTTAGCGTAGTTTCAGGCTACAAAGCATGAAGCTATGTTAAAAATCCCTCCTCCACAGTAATTATTTGCTCTTTTTTTACAATAATCAATGTTTTAATGTAGTATTTCAGTGGTCATAATAAGAGCAAATAATCACTGTGGAGGAGGGAATATTAACATAGCTAAAACCACTGTCTCATCTATTGTTAATGGGAACGCTGCATCAGCTATAAGGAATGTTTTCTTGGACAGCTTCGGAAGAGATTAATCCAGAGCCAATTTATAACTGTAGCATTATTTTTCACCATCTAGGGTTCCAAGTAAGAGCAAGAAGTAACTGTGGAGGAGTGATGTTTTTAACATAGTTTTAGGCAACAAAACCTGAAACTATGTTACAATATTACTCCTCCACAGTGATTATTTATTTTATTTGAAGCACTGTTACCATCAGGTGGCGCTTCTCCAGTAAGATATCCAGTAGTTGCTTCAATAGCTCGTTTACTTCTTGGTCGACCATCAAATACTAAAATTATGCAAAACAATATCTTGAGTAAATTATCAGGGCTCGAAATAACAGCTGGTCATCACTGTGGAGGAGAGATTTTTGAGAATATTTTCAGCCAACTTGGCTGAAAATATTCTGAAAAATCTCTCCTACACAGCGATGACCGGCTGTTATTTCGAGCCCTGAATTATCAAACCTCAGTATAAGAAGGTTTTTGAGAACATAATGATGTTTGCTTCAAAATGACAAAGAATATACTTGTTAAGTAATATTGCAGCTATCATTTTACTTTACTACTAGTTATTACTGATATTGTGGCAATTATTGTAACAATAGTCATGTGACTTTTTTGCTGACATCAGAAAAACTTTCGATAATTTTTCATAGTTTGTAAGCTTATGCAAATCTTGGTACCTGAATTTAACTCTACCCAGACAGGGGGGATAACGAATCTAAAGTTGTATACGTTGTTGCATATTTCTAAAACCACTTCATTTGGCATGAAATTTTATTTACTTTCCCTAAATATTATCTGGGATTATTTTGTCGTAATTTTGTTTTCATACTGTCATGCCGTCATCATTTTGACATGTCAGTATTTCGAAAGATTCTCAGTTTTTTTTTTATTGAAACTTTTGATTGTGCATTATATGATTATTATCATGATCATAGGATGATAATATGAATTTATAACATGAAAAATATCATAATTATATTTAACGATTTTTACCACCGTTGCAAAAACCCTGACATCAAAAATATTCAGTCATATTGATTATTTTTCAGATTCTGATCAAATTTCTTTTTCTTCTTTTCTTTGGTGTGTTTCTGATATTGCGTTTATCTGACAAGTAAAGAAGCTACCGAAATGAAATGTTCGCTATGTGTCTAATTAATAGATAAGTAATCATAAAGTTTCAAGTCACTACCGGTTATCATTTCTGAGTTAGTATAAAAGTTTAAGAGAAAGTTTCTGGAGGAAAAGAATTATTTTGTATCTACAATTTATTTAAGCACCACGTTCAAGTAAGTGCCTACCTCCAAGAGTAAAATTGATTAAGTGCCCAAGGGCACTTAATAATAACAAGTATGCAATGTCTCTACACATTCATGTGTGATTTATGATACCTGCTTTGCAAAAGAATCAAAGCACTTACCATCCAAATGAAAATGTTGTTGGATAAGGTTTAACAATACTTCTTGTTTTTTCAGCTGAAATAATTTAAATTTAATTTACACATACCCAGTGGGCACAAATATGCTCAAAGTCAGCAGTAAAAATGCTAGAACAATGTTGAAAACATTGTTCAAGTGTCTTTACTGCTGACTTTGAGCATGTTTCTGTCCACTGGTTATCTTAATTAAAAACAAAAATCCTAAATATTTCTACGAATACCGTATTTCCTGTAATTAGCATCCACCCTGAATTAAACTCTAATAAGCCCCCTCCCCCACCTTCAAAAAGAAAAATATTATTATAAATATTATATATTATTAAAATAAATGCCCAGAGTGATTAAAAGAGAAAACAAAATGCCTATTGCTGATATTTTGTGAGGTACACGATGAAAATGTTTCCATTAAAGTTCTTCCAAAAGTCTTTTGAAAATACAATAATATCACATGACCGCGCAAAAATGTTGTGAAGTAACCAATAAGATATAACAAAATAACGCACAAAGAATAGATCTCTAAATATGATATTAAATCTTCAAAAATTATAATTTTTTAATGTGTCCCTCTCCTCTATGTACATAGCACTTATTTAATTTTTACTTCTGTAGGGAGGGCACTTACATGAGAGAGGGAGCTAATTCAAATGTGGGTGCTTATTCAAGGAAACATGGTACATCACATGTATAATATAAAATATGATATTTAAATTGCTTCATGTTTTCGTAGTAGATGTTTATGTCAAAATAATCAATACAGGAAGAAAGCAGTCTGTTGTGCTTGGAAGATTATCTTTCATATACACGAGACTTGTTTTAAAAATTTCACCTAACTTACTTGCAAATGTTTCTTTAATACATTAAATGATTCTCTCGCCATTTTGATAACATATTTGCTACTTCTAAACGAATAAAGTTTATTTCAAGTACTGTTTCACGAAATAAGAACACTGTGGAAGAGTGAATTTTGAGCATAGATCCAAGGTTTTTAAAGAAAAGCTATGCTCACAGATCACTCATCCACAGTGATTATTTGTTCTTATTTCGACCGCTGGATGTCATTCGATGTTATTGTCAGGAACTCAATATTTTACTCCAGAGCTTTTTTCTGTAGAATTAAAGACACTATATTTGACCGTCAACAATAAGAAAACTGCACAGAAAAGGGTATTAAATCCATTGATTTGTCATTGACTCCGTATTGTTATTATGTAAATTTTGGTTTTGAAATACCGTAAATGACTAAGTAAGCCCCCGGGAACTTACCTAACAAAATGAGTTTTTGGGGTGGGGCTTAAACGGAAGGGCTTATTAATTCAAGCAGAAAATAGGCAAACAAAAAAAATTATTTCCTTTGTATTTTTAAAGATATATCTTTCATAAAAAAGAGACTTATTTCAAATTTAATCAATATCTATGTCTATGTCCTTATCTACGACCATTTCCGAAGGTGCAGCATAGAGTATTTTCAATGTGACAAAATCAGAAACAATGTCATACCATCTAGTTACGCTAAACAGATGTTTTTCATATCCTCTGGAACCTAAAAGGCTTATTTAACAAAATCAGTTTTAAGGGTGGAGGTTAATCTGGAAGTGGGGGCTTACTCGGTCATTTACGATAGTTATGTTGACGTGGCATCAAGAATAACATTGTTTGAAATAAGAGCAAATAATCACAGTGGAAGAGGGATTTTTGAGTATAGATTCAGGCCTTGTAGCCTGAATCTATGCTCAAAAATTACGCATCCACAGTGATTATTCACTCTTATTTAGAACATAGAATAATACCTGAACAGATTTAAATATTCACTATTCGTATGAAGATGGTCACGTTTCCTTAACAATCGCAACTTCTCAAGATCATCCTTCCGATAACTTTCTTGGAATTTACGAAATTTTTCATAAAACTTTTCGGCTATAATAGAAAAGTGGAGTAACAAAGTCAATTAGGCATTCATTGTTCGGATTAAGAACATTTTGTTTGGGTGCTAAAATGTGGTTAACTTTGCATAATTTCCTTTTGTTGGCCTAGAGGCTATCAAAAAACTTTAAACACTGAAACTCTGAATTGAAATATTTATGATGTCACGTGATCAAAATAATGACGTCGTTGAGTTTTGATATGTTAAAACTTCATAGTATGTTTGAACTGAATACACCATTGGAAAGAACTTCCAATTTTCCATAATTTAATTTTATCACTCACAAACTTAAACTACGTTGAGTAGCACTATTACTACCTAAAAAGTCCAGTGTTCTTTTGTAAGACAGACTCAAGATGTAATCTTATTATTTTTGTTTACATACCAATTATGCAATGCTAAATGATTAACTTGAATGTAGTGTAAAGTATAGAAACATAGATACATATGCATCTGTTTTGACATCCTCAAACTTTGAAATTCACTATAGTAATCACCTGCAAAGGTGTGCATTTATAAACCAGACATAATTTTTAGCCGGTCTGATTGAAAATTATGTTCAAATGTACTCCTCCACAGGTGATAACCATAGTGAATTTCGAGGACTGCATCCTAGATGTCTCTCTATATAAACCTCTCATACCAGCAGTGCTTAATATAGCAGCTAATAATCGCTGTGGATGAGGGGATTTTGAGAATAGCTTGATGCTCAAAAATCACTCCTCCACAGTGAATATTTTGCTCTTATTTCAAACACTGCATTATTTACTTGCCTTCTCTCTCATAACCTTTATAAACACATTCCAGATACAAATGAACAAATGTAGGATACAATACTAACGACAGTTCATGCTAAAGGTAAATTATAAACATTATTTACATAAAAATTATGCAGCTGAAAACTATACTAAAAATTTGTTCCTTCATAGGCGATGTCTGATGAAATATTGTAAATTATAGGAGGATAATTCTTTTTTAATAGATTGAGGATTGTGATGATTACCTTAGTGGCAGAAGCTAACGAAAGAGAAGACTTAATATTTTAAGGTTTGCATAAATTACGAGCCCCACTATGTCCGCAAGAGAATGTTTGAGGGCAGCAGAGACAAAATAATATACATGAACGCTCTCAACTATTCCCAGTGGCACACGGCGTTGTCACAATTTCAAAACAAACAAGCTTCCACATAGGTTCACTGTTAATTTAAGCAAGGCTTGCAAAGAATTTTTTTTTACGGAACAAAATTATCTCATAAATCCCATTTCAAGACAGGCCACAATTTTGGTTACTTTCTATTTATTAAAATACCTATTGATAGCTAATTGATTGTTTGTTATGTTGTTATTTAACAATAAAATTAATATAATCAGTTCCTTTGGAATGTTTAAAGATACATATACAATAAAAGTGATATTTTGAAAGATCGAAAATGTGAGAACTGATAATTAGCGCAATGACCCTTTGGTCAAGAAAACGTGGGTGTATAGCAATGCATACTAGCCGTAGAGAAAGGTAGTTCAGTCAGAAACTTGGTTTACTAAAAAATAAATCACTGGATAGGAGAATGACGAGTGATATTAAAAGTTACACAAAAACCATCGGATTTATCGTTTTATTAAAAACAAAATAGTTCTCCCTGTTCATAAAGTTGGGAGCCGCAATATGCAGCCCCGGAATAGTACTGCAGTAAAAAAATGTGGAAGGAATCATTGTGAATTCAGGTAAAATCGTATTAATTAATTCTGCATACTTTTTTCCCGCAAACATTTACTGTTTAAACATCACTGGTCAACATAACAGCATATAATCACTGTGGAGGTGTACTGCTTAAAAACTCCTCCACAGTGGTTACACAGTAAATATACAATTCTTACCTTATGGACATCTAAAGATTTCTCCACAAATTCCTGAAGCCTGTCAAAAAAGAGAATTTAAAGCGTTCAAACATCTCTAGTTATGTAAACCTCCACCACAGCGCTTGTCATGATTAAACAGAAACAAAAATATGAACAATTACACATTAATTCGAGTAGTCAAAAGAAATCTCACTAATCTCACATA
>JAULBZ010001834.1:0-20559 GCA_032360805.1 Neoturris breviconis
CTGCAATTACATAAACATTCCAACCCATGCTTGCATGGACTAATTACGGAATTAAAAACGATGATGATGATGATGATGATGATGAGTATATCTGAATTAGGTAATTTTATAACAAAAAATTTTACAGAGAGGTATTTCAAATCATAATGAATGATTTCAGATCAACTGAACAAGCCGTCGTTAGTTCTCCTTTAAGACTTGTTATTTCCCAATAATTTTTTTAATACTTTAATATCTTTAATAATTTTTTTTTCACGGTTATCGAAACGGTGACGTCACATACATTATGTTTACTAGCTCATAACTGTTGAGTGCATATAATTTTGTTGCATAGATAGCATCTACATTGGATCGGAAAACTACTGTAGACTAGAAATAACAACTATGGACAATATGGTATAAAAGGTGAATCTTTTAAAAGGCTAAAAATGGTATATAGCAAGAGTGACTACAGTATGACATATAGCAGTATATATACTTTGAACTGCAAAGATTCTAAACAACTGAGCACAAGATTAACAAAGTATATGACTTTCGTAA
The DNA here is from genome assembly GCA_032360805.1 of Neoturris breviconis. Classification (NCBI taxonomy): domain Eukaryota; kingdom Metazoa; phylum Cnidaria; class Hydrozoa; order Anthoathecata; family Pandeidae; genus Neoturris; species Neoturris breviconis. Next base: position 541 of record JAULBZ010001834.1, read on the forward strand.
CTCTAAACCGGAATAATATAATTTACAGACCAGATTATTAATTTAGAGACCGGAGTTACATAATTTACAGGTCAGAATAACGTAATTTGTGGAACCCAAAAATTTTATATAACTTTTAATCATTTTTATTTCTAATAATGACATCATACTTAGGTCGTGTGATCAAATATTTGAAATGTTATATAGACAATAAGTAGGACTATAACTGGATCGAGTATCAATGATATATCAGGTATCTTATGTTATATAGTCAAATTCACCTAAATGTTACTCATTTTTAACACATTTTCCAGTTATGAAATCATAATTCTTGTGATTAAATTTGATTAGTTATTATCAGCAGAAATAGAACTATAACTGGACCAAGTTTCATATACTACACGGGTCTAAAAAGTCCATGCTTTATAGGGTTCAAATTATGGAACACAAATTGGATAGATCACAGTCTGTATGCCATTTTAAAATTAAAAATATCCTGGTTTACCTTGTTATTACACAGTAAAACTTTCCTAATCTAACATTTTGAGAGGAATTTAAATATAAAAAAAGTTTGACCAAAAATGATGTCATCGCTTACGAAATGTGACATCATAGGCTAAAAACCAATAAAAATCTAGATAACCAATCGAGGCTCGATGGGTGTTATCTGTCAAACATTTAAACTTCTGCATTTTAAAAGGTAATTAGGTAATTAGAAGGTTTATCATTTTCAGCCATCGGAAAATAACTTCTTATTCAGAACAATCTCCACAGTTTTATAGATTTTATGATGTCATACTGATGCTTTTAAGATTTTGAGCAGGTCTTTGAACTGTACATATTTATGATCACATTATGTTGATAAACAAATATGTCTACATTGGTATATCTTTTTGCACACACGTCATGCATGCTGATGAGTAAATTTGAATAGAAAATATACTGAAATTATAATGATGAGAAGTTGTAAAAACGTCTGCAAATACTAAAAGATCACTGATACTATATTCTACATTAAAAGGGTTTAATCCTAAATTTTCAGAACTGTAGATAGATTTTTTGAAAAATTTTTTTACAAAAAAACCATGCGTTCTATTGTTAATTGTTAGAAATGCTAGCAATGGAAAAATGGTTTGCAAAATGCAAAGTGCGACCCCTCAACTCGTACGCTGGGGTTGATACGATTCTATAAGATATACATGTGATATGTCAATATTTTATTAAGATCCTAACAGGGTAGCCTAAGATCTTAATAAAATCCAGCCTGAAGCTACCATACTTCAATCTCTAATATAACTTCTTCTGAACTTACCTTCCAAAATCGAATCCTCTTCCCCTACCTCTTCCAAATCCACCACCACCTCCACCATCATACCCTCTGTTACTTCGAAAACCCCTATTCTGCTTGTTTTCTTTTTCTTGAAAATCATCATCAAAATATTTAGAAGATGTATTGGAATTTGTACCATTGATTGCTAAATTTTGTATCTTATTTAAGGGTGACGTTAAAGATGATACTCCACTGGAGATCTCTGCATCCCAATCTTCATCACACATACTTGTTATACAATAATTTCTAGAAGAATGAGACAATAAATCAAAGGTACGGTATTGAAAGTAGTTCACCAAACCAAGTGAAAGGTAAACCCTAAGCACATAAATATGATTTGCATACATACATTATATGTCAGTGTTTGAAATAGGCTGGTAAAGTTTCAGTTCAAATAAACATTTAGAAAACCTTTTCAAGGTAAAATTATGTCAGGTAGGTGAGTAGTGAAAGTTGATAAAGTTTCAAATCAAATAAACAATTGGAAAACTTTTATTAAGACATAATTACATTGAGTCACTGTGGAGGAGAGCAGTGGAATTTCATACCCGGAAAGCATAAATCCAGTGAGTACAGTGTGCAAAAAGGTTTGAGTAAATATAGTTGAAATTTGTGAGCCAAAGTTTTTTGACACAGTGCCATATTTTTCGGGTCCAAAATTTATTAATTTATTAAGGACTGCCTTACTTAGTATCGCTTGATATATTTCTGTCGGCAACTTAATTCTAAATTGACGACCCCCTACTTGTGTGCCGTTCTTAATTAAGTTGGATTCAGAGGGCTGAGTAACATACAATTATTTTATTAAAAAACTCTACCTTTGTTGAATTGTGTATTGTCATTATATTTCTAATTTGAATCATGAGTCATTAATAATGTTACAAACAGCTATACTCATGATGGTAATTAAATGGCCCTAAAGTCAATACACATTAATATTTATTTCAAAATTGAAGAAGGAAGCTTCCCGAAATCAAAATGGAGACTTCGATTCTTGAAATGTTAAAAATTATTTTTTATTTTTTATATTTGTTATTATCTCAAAAAGGTTGAGGAGAGAGCTTCCTCAAAATACAACAAAATGGCTGCCAAAAAAGATTCGTGGTCAAAGTCTCACAGAAAGGTTAATTTTCAAAGAATTTCTAAGTCCAAATGTGACTCTGGTCAGATCTTTATAAACTGAATTCAAAAAATTTATAAGTCAACAAAAATCATGAAAAAATCCTTTTAGGAAATGTAAATCAAATCTCCACTTTTGGAAAATCCCTTTTTAGCAGATTTCAAAATGCTATCCTGTTGGGAACATGGTCTATTAAGAAAAGCGGGCCGTCGCCGCCACAAAGTGATAGCAATAGCCCATCCAAACTTTGTTTGGTGGGCTAAAAAGTAACTGAAAAGAATTCTTCTTTAGTAAGAAAATATGTTCAGATCTTGAAGCGTGATTTTGACTTTGGTGTGTAGTTAGTCTTTGTTGTACTCAAATCTCGAGAAAAAATCGAAACACTTGTCATTGTATTCCTTGTGTTTGTGAAGATGCTGACAAATTTATTTTTTTAAGTTGTGGTAAAAAATCTAAGACTGACATTTTATTTATTGACGCAGCATTTTTTCTCTTCAATATTGATTTCTCTTCAAATTGTTTTTGTTTATCTTTCATTAATTTAACGTGTTTCATTGATGACAAGCGTACTGTTTCTACTTTCTTCCAATGTGCTGACACAACTTTTTTAGTTATAAGCTCTGTTGAAATTGATTGTGGGGATGCAGTCTGAGAACAGTTAGCAATATTATTACCTGAATCGTTCTTGTCATTTCTTAAACCAGATAAGATCAGTTCTAATTTTGAAATATCTTGATTTGATTTCGTCGGAGTAGACTTTTCCGAAGTATCATTTACAATTCTAATCTTGGTATGTGGATTATCTTTAGAGAGTGAATCAAGTACATCTTTAAAATCATCAATATGCGAGACTTCCACCGATGGAACTCTTACACCAGAAGAAGTCTTAAAAACTTTATTATCTTTTCCACCCAAATTGCAAGCAGTAAGTGTCAGCTTTTTCTTCACTTTTTCGACTAATGATTTTTGTAAGGGTTGGGTTAACGAGTGATCCACAAAAATAATGTTTTCCCGACTAGGCTTATCAACTAATTCTGCACTCTCATCCGTAGCTAATATTTGATTCAACTCAACTGTAGTGCTCAATTGACCTGCAAGTACATGCAACTGATCACTAAATTTCTTGTGAAAAGTCGTATTTCGAAACAAAAATGCCAATTTATCAAAGTGGAAACTTAAGTCATTACATTGTTTCAGTAAAGTTTCTGTTGCTGCTATTTCTGCTGAATTCTTGAATATTTCATCGTCCATAGAATCTAATTCCAATTCCGATTGAGTACTATCAAAACAAGAATAATCAAACGTGAAAAGGTTAGAACTTCGATACAATGGACTCAGCATGTTATATTGCCATCCCGGAATCGTAGAAAATATCCCTAACATATGCACACATGGCAGTTTGTACATTTTCCAGTCTGCACATGTGCAATAGGGATGGTTAAGTGAGTCACCAAATGATACAAAATATTTTCCAGTTCTTTTTGATTCCATATATCTATCTTTCTCATTTGGACACTTGGGAGAGGAGAGTGCTGGAGAACAAGAAGAACAACTAGCTTCTGTGACACGTGATGTAAAGCGTGGAGTTTTAGTTTCTTCTTCAGCAGTAATGGACACTGGTGCTTTGATTTTTTCATACTTTACAGTAAATGAACCTAAATGATCACGATTGATATGAAACTCCTCATCGCTGAAGAATTCACTGATGTTGTGTACATATGGTGCAATAGTCAACGGGATACCGCAGTATTGCTTTGATGTTGGAACGTCAAATTGTTTGCAATGTTTATAATGATCTTTGTTTCTGTCAATGTAACTACAAAAATATAAAACCTAGGGTTAAATAATTCAGCATAACAAACCCAGTATACACAAACATGTCCAAAGTCAGCAGTAAAGACGCAAGAACAACATCGTTAACATTGTTCTAGCATCTTTACTAGACTTTGAACAGGTTTTTGCCCACTGGGAAATTGCCCTAATACAGGATTTAAAATAAGAGCAAATAATCACCATGGAGGAGGAATTTTCGAATAAAGCATTAGGCCAAAAATGCTGAAGTTATGCTAAGAAACCATTCCTCCGCAGAGTTTCTTATTTTAAGTACTTCTACCATTACAACAACTAGAATCTAAATTTTCTATGAATTTGGAGACAATTCTTTAGAAATTATCTTTAAATATTATCTGTACAATACTTCTATAGAAACAGTGAAAAGATAAATCCAATGCTCGAAATAACAAATAATCACCGTCGAGGAGTGATTTTAGAGCATTGTTCAAAAATCTCTCCTCCCGAGTAATTATTTTGTTCTTATTTCGAACGCTGAAAACCAAAAAGAAGGATGTCATGTCATCAAGGTTACAAGCGATGTCGTTCAAAAAAAGAGCAAATAATCGCTGTGGCGGAAGGATTTTTGGGGCGTAGCTTCAGGCTATGAAGCTTGAAGCTAAGCTCAAAACTCCCTCCTCCACATTAATTATTTAATCTTATTTCAACCACTGAAGTGATTGATTTTCTCATTTCAAATAAACCTATAAATTGCAAGATACTTAACGAAGAAGAAAGCCCGAAGAAGAAAGCCTGAAGCAATGTTTAAAAATCTCTCCTCCACAGTGATTATTTGTTTTTATTTCAAACACTGAAGTACATTTCACTCCAGATAATAACAGAGAGAGGTCTTTACCATTGATAATAAAATAATTTACCATTGATAATCTCTTTGGGGTATTTCATCAGTCAGCGTTTCTAATATAATTGCAAGAAATGCTTTACAGTCAGTATTACAATTAACTAACAGTCTTTCATAATTCTTTAAACAATCTCTAACGGATATATTCTGATGGTTTGTTAAAAGCAAATCTTCAGGCCAGTATCCAACTATCCATTTCTAAAATAACAGGACAGTTTTAAAGCATGAGGTTTCTTAACCAGCTTTCCAATGGGTAAGGAACCATTTCCAAAACTCATTCCCAGGGGAAGAGTGCTAAATCAACGATCTTGCAATTGATTGGTTTCTTCGTACTGAAGAAACCAATCAATTGCAAGCTTGTTGACTTAACACTTCATTGATTTTGATTTCATACTGCTAAAATATCTGCTTTTTTTCCAGCACGGGACAACAATTCTTTGTTATTAGAACACCTTTAAAAGCCAATATACAACTGACAAATTATGCTCAAAAAACACTCCTCTACAGGTGATCACCACATTTATGTTAAGTCTTTAGCTTTCCACTTTTCTCAGCACGTGATAACACTTCTTTGCTGCAACAAAATTAGAGCAGGCTTTAACTTTTTTCACAAAGCAACAATATTGATTGAACACTCAGAAATAGTTGTACAACTAACGTAACTTTGTATGAAAGCCATCATGAAGTATGTAAAAATTAACCTTTGAATAATCTAACCAAGTAGATTGGAACCAGGTCTTTAACTTTGTAGATTGTTTCCAAACCTCACTTGCTTCAAACAATGCAGCAGTGATAGAAAGTGAATCCTCAGTATAAGAGAATGCCATATCTCTCAAGAATGTCATTACTTCATCATAACTGTCATTCAATTCGTTTGATGGTGTTTTGAGAAATTCATGCCATTTCCTTTCACATGATTTTGGATCAATAAAATATTCTGCATCTATAAAGTGAGAAGAATGTGTCTCAAGGATGCTACTCTGAATCTATAAAGTGAGAAGCAGATGCTTCAACTATGTTACTTTGTATCTATAAAGTGGGAAGCATACGACTCAAAGATGTTAAAATCTGCATATAAGTGATTATTTATTCTTATTTTGAGTACTGCACTCATGGTACGGTAAACTGTTTAAAATAAGAACAAATAATTACTGTGGAGGCGGGATCTTTAAGCATTGTTTCTAGCCTAAAGCAATGCTCAAAGATTGCTCCTCCACAGTGATTATTTGATCTTATTTCAAACATAAACCAGTTAAGGTATCCTAGACAATTGCAGAGCACGTAAAAGAAATTCAAAAATATTAAATATGGGACATAGTCTATACTTTAAAAATACTTTTATCGGATTCCTTAATGGTTAAAGACAATTACTATATATTTTTTTGTTATTATATGCTAGCATTTAATTTAATATACCGAACAGAAATAATGCATAAATTTTCTTTCTTCTACGAGCTCCAATCTTAGCAGAAAGGTGTTTATTATAGTGTTTTCAATTTTATTCTGAGCACACCATAGGTAGTAACAAAAGAGTGTGCGGTACTATTCACGAAATAATAAACATTTTGTCTCTCCTCCGCATTTTTTTGTCTTTACCTACTCTACTAGCGACTTCAATAACTTTTTAAAAAAAACTTTATAAAGAATTTCTGCAAACACTTCTTCGCAAAAGCTTTTGATCTCTGACATGTGGAAGTTTAAAGGCAATATGATTAACACTACGCGACTTGGAGCTCCAGAAGTAAATATTTCACCATTAAAAACATCATTATGCTGCAGTTTTGTATTTTAAAACATTTTATAACATCACCTTTAATTTAAATTACTTTCACTTTAAATTTTGTTTACAAAGAATATGATTGAACACAAAAGGCGCAAATTATATAAGACACCATAAACTTTAAAACCACAGATGTAAATGATCAGTATAAAACACTCTGTGCATAGTCATCAACCAAGTGGTCCAAGACAAAAAAACGTGTCCGGTAAAAGAAAACTAAGAGAAGATAGAAGTAATCAAAATCAACCTAAGTAAAAAGCTGGGAATGCTAATAAGCAAAAAACAAAAATTGTTGGATGCTATGAAAGAGCCAGGATGAGTTTGTTTACATTTAGTCCCAATAATGACTTCCCACCCATCAGACATGCAACGTCAGAACAGCGTCAAAGCAGAAAGAAATCTCTACAATATTACGCTGATGTCAGGAACTAATGCACCCAATGGGCATGTGGCATTTTTTTCAACATAGTATAAACAGACGTTGTTTTTTACTACGTTGAAAAAAACGTCATGTGCCGGTAGAGCGGTCCTATTATTATAGCATAAAAATTTAAGGATAATCTAAATCACAAGAAGAATAGAACCAAGAAGAGTATTCCCAGTGGTATTTGCGTATTCTCGTTCCCAGCGCTTCTTGTCATTTTGATAGCCAATCAAATGCAAGATTGTTTAGGGTGTAACTCATTTAGAGGTCCATGACCATGTAAAGGCTGAATATGATATTTTGAATGAAAGGATGATGATAAAAACATATCAAATAAAAAGAAATGATTCCTCAATATTTTCTGTTCATGATAATTAATTAGATTTTTAACAGGTGAGAGTAAAATTATATCCTGTAATATATAAAAGTTAAGGTTAATGTTTTTCCTGTATAAACTATTTAAGAGTAACCCTATAATTCCAATAAAAAAATGAACAAAATAGAATTTTATGACATTATATGATGTGTATATGCATATAGCAGGGTATTATACGTACATTTTTTTATTTTAAAAACCTTTTGTTTTTTCAAAGGTCTGGGATACCTTAATTATTAAAAGACTGATAGCTGACCATATAACATTATTATTGTTAAACTGACCAGGAAAAATACTTTCAACAGCTTTATAGATTTCATTCCAACTATCAACGAGAAAATATTTTGGTCTCCAATATGTATTCCAACTTTTAAAGATAGTTAAACCATCAATCAAACCATCTTTCTGTTCCCTACTCACCAGAATACATCCAACAGTTTGAAAATCAACATTCGTTTGAACCATGACGTTATAAATATGAAATGGGAGAGACTTTTTAATATTTAAATCTTCGATATCACATTTTACTAATAACGCTACCTCTCCATAACGTTTCAAAAGACGTTGTTGTTGAGGAGTCTGGACGGTTAGTAAATATTTCCGTTTTGGAGCTTTAAATGAAAATAATTTCTTTTTCTTTATTTTTCCATCTTCATCTGCATTGAAAACATCGTCTTCAGAAACTTGTTCTTCATCTGATGCATCAACATTAAAGTGTATATTAATATTATCATATTTTGTTTTCATTTTTTCCATAACTTCATATATGTTATTTTCGTCATCTTTTGAACATACTGATAAAAGTTTTACCCTTCGAATGACACTATAAACGTAGTCTTTTGTAGGATAAAATCTCCGAATACTCGGATCTGGTACTTCTTGATTATAAAACATTTCGTTTGCTACATAGTTATTTAACGATTCTTTAATTTCTGTGATTGTTTGAGAGGGATTATTGAAATATAATTCTTTAGTGATATACACCAACTCTTTATGTAGCACTCCAGCTTTGTCCTCCTTAGGTTTTATTGCCTGTGTAGAAAAATAAAATTTAATCTCCTTAGGTTTAATTGCCTGTGTAGAAAAATAAAATTTAATCTTCTTAGGTTTAATTGCCTGTGTAGAAAAATAGAATTTAATCCCAGTGAGCAACAACTTGTTCAAGGTCAGAAATAAAAAGCTAGAACAACGTTCTAGCATCTTTACTGCAGACTTTGAACAAGTTTTCACCTGCTAGGATAAGAATCAAATCAACTGCGAATACATATAGCAGTGGTCAAAGAGTAAATAATCATTGAAGCAATGCTCAAAACTCCCTCTTCCACAGTAATTACTTACCCTTATTTTTCCCACTGAGTTTGTGGCACCTTTTAAAACTATTTTGAGAGTAACCTTTCGTAGATTGGTCCTAATGATTTTAATTAATATGAACAATACAGGAAGTTCGGTACATAATTGAGATCAACAAAAACAAAATTACTACTGCTTCAAAAAGCTTTAAAGCATGGTTAATTGTCACATACTGTATTTACTAACAGAAACATAATAAAACTAACCGGCTGATGAAGTCTATGCTCTTGCAAATCAGGAAAACGACCAGCATATACAACCTCACATTTTACAGATTCTCTGCATTCATCTAATCTCTTTCTGAGCATAACACCAACATTTCTTTTTCTTTTTTCATATTTGGGATCTATCTAATGTAATTATAAAATATTATAATATATTATTTTTTATTTGCAGGGTCCAATCTAGCCTAAAATAGGGTCCAGAATTCGGATGCTGCCTCTTTTCAAATTCTAGGAAAATGTGCTCTTTTCACCAAAAATGTTTGAATTGAAAATGCCTTTTTTCAAAAGATTTGGTTCTACTAGTGCCCTTTTGGATATTTCTGTCTCTGACACAGATTTTAGATTATCCCCTGACATGTGTACACTATAAAAAGTCAATTTACTGGTGGTTGAATTAAGATTAAATAATCACTATGGAGGAGGGACTTAGCTTTGTAGCCTGAAGTGCAACACTCACTCCTCCACAGCGATTTTTTCCTCATGACTTTTTAAGGCATATTTGTCAATCATCACTGTGAAGGAGAGATTTTACAGAATATTTTCAGCCTTTAATCCCTGATCAACTATGTATAAGAAAACATGATAGCTATTTGTGTGATATTTCTATTCCAAATATTCCGAGTATCTAACTCCACCTTCGTCTGAAATTTAATCTTTATCTTTATCAGCTGAATTGGCAGAAAATATTTTGAACAATCTCTTTAATAGCCTGACAGCTATTTTAACCCTCAGAAATTATAACATTCTTCTTCACAGATCCTACATACCTTATATTCTGGAAACCTGATAAATTTCTTGACATGTATCTTTGCAGGACAACCACATTTATTGGGTAGATACCTTCTTGTGCGTCTATTTAAACTATCATTATCCTACACAAAAAATAACAACCCAGTCACTGTGGAGGAAGGATTATTTAGCATAGCATCACACATAGATTGATTTAAATGACCAGTTTCTTACCATTTATCATTACACTACATCTTCAAGTTAACACCCAGGTTATTATTGAAACATAGTTCCAGGGGGGATATTTGTGAAGGCACTTTCTCTGGGATATTTACTTAAAAAATAGAATAAACTCTTATTTAAATATATCAAAAATTGTGGTTATATCATCTTCTCTTCCATACAAGATTCTGGTTATATATTTTCAATATAATTAAGAGTAATTTTATTTTATTTTTAGATTAGATGGTAGAAAAGACCATGTAAACTTCCACTGAAACAACATGGACTTCTGGTGAAGTTAAACTATCGTAATTCAACTCCTTCCCTTATTTTGTTTGACTCTCTTTTGATACTAGTTGATGTAGTGCTCGAAATAACAACGAATAATCAGTGTGGATAAGTGATTTTTGAGCATTGCTTCAGGCTAGAAAGCGATGCTCAAAAATCGCCCACAGTGATTATTTGCTCTTATTTCAAACAAGTATGCCAAGCATGCTAGCACATGGAAGCAAACCAATTAGACTCATCACCTGTTGCGGAGTGTTTTTGAGTAGTTCTCAGCAAATTTGCTCCCCTTACAGGTGATGCCCAACAGTAATTTTAAGTCTTATATGTGTGTGAAAGAAACCCACCGGTGATCTTTGCTTCTTAACACTCACGCTCTGATCGTCACCAAGCTGGCATCCAAGAAGGTAATCACCAACAACGATATGTGGCACACCATCAAATTGCATGTTGACATTTTGATAAACAGGAGCAGCATGAAGTTTAGTAGGCTCATCCCATATTATTTTATGGCCTGATAGATCCAATCCTTTACCTGATAAAATAAAAATGAGATAATCTACCAAAACCATGACTGCAAGATTCCTAACAATAGTTGAAATAAAATAAATCACTGCAGAGGAATGATTTTTAAGAATATTGCTTCAAGGCTTGTTAGCCTGAAGCAATGCTCAATCAAAGGTACAACATTGAAAGCAGCCCACCAAGCCAAGTGAAAGTTAAACCTAAGCACCTAAATATAATTTGCATACACACATTATACATGTTTGAAATATGTCTTTATTAAGGGGCCATCTCAAAATTTGGCTCCAAAACCAACTTTTTTGTTAGAGTTAAAGCATCTAAAATTGTAAAAATTAAAAACAAAGAATCTGTGCAGAAGTGGGTCAAATAAACAATTGGAACACCATTATTAAGGTACAGTAAGACTATATCAAATCACTGCGGAGAGTAGTGAAATTTCATATCATTACCTGAAGCAATGCTCAAAAATCACTCCTCATCAGTGGATATGAATTACACACATTATACATCATAGAATTATGTACACACCAAATAGAAATAGAAAATAAACCTATGGTATAGTATTGTTTGTGCCTTTAAATACTTGGCATATGTTACACTATATATCTTTATCCTCATTTATATATATAGTAAAAGTCATTGCTCATGCTCAAACTCATCCGGAGACGAGATCGGGAACACTGGACACCGTTTCAGGTTAATTTGCCCTCATCAGCAGTGTATACCCACTCTCAATGCTAATGCCTGAACACTTCGCAAAGAGAGATGATCTATCCAATCGCCGATGGAGGTGGCTAAATCTATTGTGAATTGTAATCTATAAATTAATACCCCCCCTCCCAAATAAGCCCCCACCCCTAAAATCGATTCTGACATTTACGGTATAGTTTTACTTAATAATCCACATTTTATATAGGATGGTTTTTACTAGTTGATGTTATTAAAACTAAAAAATAAAGAAGCACTAGAGAACTATGTAACAGAAGAATAAATTATTCATCAAAATAATATAATAACATCTTTTTCTCCTCATTTATGTATTGTCATTATATTACTAATTTGCATTGGGAGTAATTATTAATGTTATAAAAACCAAGTTATACTCTTAGTAGTAATTATATAAATGTTTTACGGCTCTTAAGTGGATAACATTAATATTTATTTCAAAATTGAAAAAGGAAGCTTCCCAATCAAAATGGAGACCTCAATTCTTGAAATTTTAAAAATTATATTTATAAAAAAATAAAATCATCTAAAAAAATTGAGGAGCTTCCCCAAAATACAAATTGGCTGCCAAAAAGATTCATGGTCAAAGTCTCATAGAAAACTATTGAAAAAAAACCCTTTTTTGCTGATACTCGGTCCCGAGTTGATAAAATCGAGAAAAAATTAGCCAGAGATTTTGTAATATTGCCTAGAATGCCAATACAAAATATAAAGATGGTACAATGCCTTTTCGGTCGCTTGGACCGAAAACTCAATTTGGACCCTTTTTGCCGAAAACTATTGCTGGTATCAAATCTCAAAAAGCTAGCACTTCAGGAACATGGTCTATTAAGAAAAGCGGGACACCGCCATATGCCGCCGCAAGGTGATAGCAATAGTAAATCCTTAACAGTGATTATGCGCAAACAAGATGTTTTGTGACATTTCCATGAGAACAAAAGACGGTGACAATAATTCAATTCAAAGAAGATATTGTTTTTGAATTTAATACTTTTAGCTAATCCAAAATTAAACTGCCATTACGGAATTTTTAAAAAGCAATAAAGATATTTTCAGATACTATGAGAATGTAAGGATGTATATATATATACAGATAATTGTTATCATTGTTACAGTAATAGAACAAATGCACAGGGCTTGAAATAAATGCGGGTCATCACCGTGATTTTTCAGAATATTTTCAGCCAATGCAAGATCACTGGCTCAGTATCAGTGGTGGAAACGAGAGCAAATAATCACTGTGGAAGAGTGATTTTTACCAGTTTCATGCTACAAAGTCTGAAGCTTGTTAAAAAAATTCTCCTCCACAGTGATTAATTTGCTCTTAATTTCAATGCTGACTTACTTGAAGAGATGTTAAATTCTTTGCTTTTCTGTATGCAAATAAATCGACTTGACGTTCTCTCATAATAATCAACCATAATTTTCTGAAATTCTTCATAAGTCGATGCTGTAAAAAATTCACCAGTAGGATTTGATTGTTCCTTAAAGTTAGAGAGTCCCTTCTCCATATTGTCTAATATTGCTGAAATCAAAATTTATAAGATGTCTGAAAAACAGCTGGGCATCACATGTGGAGGAAAGTTTTTCTTTTATTTATTTTTTTTTGCCAATTTTTTTCCGAATCTTCCGAATCTCAGCCAACATATTATATATCATTTGAAAGATAATTTATTCCCCTTTCATTTGCTTTTTAAAAGTATTATTTTTACTTTTTGAGATATTTATTAATTCATAATGGCATGTAAAAATGGCTCTGAAAATAAGTCATGTCTTCCCAAAACAGTGTGTGCCCCTCTACTACAATTCACTTCCTACAATTAGGTAACAACAGGTCAAAGATTAGAGCTCTCTAGTCTCTCTTTAGGGCAGACATGACCTATTTTCAGAGCGGATTTTTTACATGCCATCACAAATTGGTAAATATTTCAAAAAGTAAATAATATTTTGAGCTGTTATGGCTTTCATTCATGTTTTTATATACCGAACCGTGGATTTCTGTCAGGATGGATGTTTGTTTGTTCGCGCATACATTTTGACACCGCTCGACGGTTTGGGCTGAAATTTTCAACAGGACCTGGAAATGACTTAAAGGTTGTGACCGTTGCTAAGAGGTTCGGTTCATATATCCTATAACTATTTCTAACGTGTTATCTAGGTATATACCTTGCAGAAAAAAGTAAAAAAAGGTACCATCATCGCTTTACTTTTTTTTTTATTAGACACTCTGTCCGAATCTCACCCAACATGTTATATATTATTGGAAAGATAATTTGTTCACCTTTCATTTGCTTTTTACCCCATTTAAAAAGATTATTTACTTTTTGAGATAATTACCAATTTGTAATGGCATGTAAATAAATCGCTCTGAAAATAGGTCATGTCTGCCCTAAACAGCAGTGCCACGAACGTTGAGCATAGTCGTCAGTTTCGAATTTTAACTGACTCCTTAAAATACAAAGCCTTCCAACAAGATATCCTGGTGCAACCATGCTCCAAAAACTGCCTTCATAACTTTATGACGGCCCAATTTCTTTCTCATCTATATCTCACGAGAAAGGACGAACAACATTGGCCGTTGACTATGAAATCTATCCACACGCGACGCACTTATTCTTTTTGTATATAAGTACCTTTGAAGCTTCTTTCCTTCCGCTGAAAGTAAATATACTTTTGAAATCTCTTCTGGTTCTTTATCGTTTAAAGAAATCTCTTATTGTTCCTTATTGTTTAAATAGACTTCTATAGCTGTCAAAAAGGTGGTCAAATCTAATAAAAGAACGAGGAAGATAAAGATTATATATAATCTTTATCTTCCTCGTTCCTTTCTTTTATTATATCTTGCGTAAATGTCTTAGAAGATTTGACAACCTTTTTGACAGCTAGCTATGAGTTAGAAGTCAATTTAAACGACAAACAGACAAAAGAACCCAGAAGAGATTTCTTCTTGTTCTTCGACTTTTTTCTTCTGAAAAGTTTGTATTTAGATGAAGTACATCAGAAGCAGCCAATGGGAGGTGTTCTTATTCTCTAGCTGATCTCCATTTCAGTATTTTTACTAACATACTCGTGTATCTCAGAACAGCTCGTTTTTCTAGCTAGAGAAGAATCAAGTGTAAGAACAGTTAGTATTTCCTAAAACAGTAGATACTTTTGTTGTAAGAACACCTCAATTTCCAAGCTTGCTGCAAAAAAACTTAGCTTAGAACAGATTATTTTCCCAGCCAGAGCTTTTTCGATTTCTCAGCTGAGACAGCCAGCTCAGAACAGATCATTTTTTCAGCCAGGAGATAATCAATAGTGAAAGAACAGGTCAAATCTCCCAGCTGTTCCTTTTTTTTTGGAACCTAAATTAAAAGAACAGGTCTATTAATTCCCAGCCAGTATAACCCCTCAGAACACACCTATTTTTAAGAACACCTCCGTTGGCTGCTTTCGGTACATCATACAAAATAACTCATTTTATTCAAATTTTCTCATGTTTCGCAACAAATTTGACGCTTATTTCGAATTCCAAGAAAGTTGTGTTAATCTGCTAATCCCGTTTTCTCAAACCTATCGGTACTCTTTACCAATTTGCTATTTAACAATGAAGTACTAAGATCGGTGTGCAACGGCTTTAATAAAGTATCATCCATGAAAAATAACCTCCAAACACAGATAAGCGTCAGAGCTCATCTATAACCTGATAATTCAGAATTACGGTGGGTTCCTTTCATTTTCAGCTCTATTCTCCCTGGTGAAAGTTTGTTTACACTTTCCTAAGCTAAAACTCATAAGCCAAAACAACAACTTTTGTCTCAGCTATCTTGCCTTTACTAATAGTATTATTACCGAAAATTGTTTGAAACAGCAAGACTAAATAGAATTGTGGTTTTGGCTAATGTTTTGTTTATAAGGTTTCTAAGGCAAAATATTTTAGCCCGACAACGTTGTCCACTAGTCTGCCGTATTTCCTTCCGGTTGGGACATTTATTTTTTCATAGCCACGATTTTTTCATAGGCACACGTAGTTCTTTTCTTGTGACTATGTTTTTTTGCAAGGTTTAGAGATGCAATGTTAATTAGAGGACGGCGTTTAAAAGAGGGAGGCGTTTATTTCAGAGTGAAGGTTTCTGTTTATTATTAAACACTTATTATTAAACTCTGAAATTTACTTATTATTAAACTCTGAAATTTATAGACTTCCAAATGGGCACAATATATTTTATACAGAATTGTTAATCAACCTTAAATAAAACACAACTTTTCTTATGCTATGGTGCAAAAACAAATTATAAAAAAGCAGGGGGTAAAATAACAGCCGGTTATTACTGTGGAGGAGAGATTTTTCAGAATATATTCTGCCAAAAGCACAACCAGCGAATGTTCGAATTATCTAACGTATTTTACCTGGAAGAAATTTTCGCGAATTAGCCCCTTATTCGCGAAATTTAAGTTCAACCTGCAATTCGCGAATATAAATTCCGCGAAAAACTGAAAATTTTCCTCTGTATTTTTGTTCCTGTTACCGTTCGTAAGCACTGAAAAAAGTACTTTTTTGTTTATTCACTTTAAACAGGAAAACTTTTTATAAAGATATTGAAAAAAGCTATACGGTACCAAATAATACTTCCGTGGTATCTTTACAAAGCAATGTTTTTTCTCTTTCTTATGATGTTTCGGTAAAAAAAAGTAGTAAACTAGTAATGCGCTTGTAGCTTGGTAGTTTAAAAAACGTTTGAAACAGATATTGACTGCTCTTTCAAAGTAAATTTCGACCACAAAACTGGAAAATAAGTTCTACGAAGTTAGCCTTCAAACCTTAAAACGCGAAAATAAACTCGGCGAAATCGGCTTTCGAACCTTAAAACGCGAAAATAATGCCGCAAATTACGCGATTTTCAGGACCTTGATTCGAGAAAATATCTTTCGCGAAAATTTCTTCCCTCAAGATAGGGCAAATTTAAACTCTGGGAACCAAAAAATGTGTTTGAAATAGCGAAAGTTCGAATTAAGCAGCATTCAAATTAGCAAACGTCTACTATATCCTCTACTGTATCCTTTTAGATTTTTCACTAATTTAAATAAGTGTCTCCTCAATTTCCTACACTTTTACGCACTCCCCCTAGAACTGTCTGTTTTAATAAGCGCCTAGGGGCGTTAAAACGAGGAATTACGGTAAGCAATCATTCTCCTATCCTTCTCACCAGCCCCCAAAAATAAGTTTCAGTACGCACGATGTACACATAACACAATGTTCACTTAGAAACGGCTATACCGTATTTCTTCTATTATAAACGTTCACCCTCTAATAAATGCCTCTCTGCCTCAAAAGTCGAACATGAAGATATACGGCACGTTTATATTATGTGCGAATATAATCTACTAGTCTGTTGCTTCGTTTTGTTGACTATCAGACACGCCTTTAAACTTTTGAATAAGTTTAGGCTTTGTAGCCTGAAGCTATGTCCAAAAAACACTCCTACATAGTAGTTATTTGTACTTATCTCAACACTAGCTTATAAATAACTTATTTATAATTTTTTTTGCTGAAAAATAAACGAGATTTGTTGAGCCAGTAGTCTCTCGACGCCGACGCAACGGTGAACGGTGGTAAATGAGCGAAACATACAAATTCATAGGCATGTGTCTTTGTACAAAAAGAGTAAAAATTTACATTCAGTCAAAATTGTCTTTATATTCTCCTCATAATAGGAAATAGAGGTGTGTTCCTCCTTTCATAGCTTAGTCCAACTCGTCCCAAGGGCTTCTTAACGTTCTTATAAATTAAATTTCGTTTTTCCTTTTCAAAAAAAAAAAAAAGTAGAAGAAGAATGAAAGAAGTACTAGGGACGAGGTTGAATCTTTATTTACAACACATCGATAATCTGTCTATTCACGTTGATTGTTTAGGGTTGGATTCATAAGAAATCTTCTTCTCCCTCTTCTTCTTCTTCATCATGTTCCCTGCTTCTATCTAGATCATCTTCGTCACTATCCCTCGCAATGTTTTGATCACGTGATTCATCTTCCTCCATTTCAAAATCTTCTAAAATTTAAAATAAATTATAATGCAGAATATCTGACATCAACCATAGATATATGGAAAATATTTTATAGTAAGGATATATGTCCCGCCGATCATCCGTTAAATATGCAGATGCTTATTTTCAACGAATCTAGTACTACTATTACACTCGAAAAAGTCGAGAAGAACGACAGTCGATGAAAATATTAGTCGCTTTTCATAAATTATTTTTTAGGGGTACAATCGAGAGAAGTGGTGCTTATTCGAAGGGGCACTAAATTAAAATAATTCTTCTTAGGGGGTGCTAATACGAGGAGGTGCTTATTGGTGGGGGAAGGGGGCGTGTTAAAACGAAAAAATGTGATATGCACATTCGTATCCAACAGTCAACCTAAGGATAAGATAACGCCAAGGATATTATGTTAATGAAACAAAAGATAGCTCGAAGTAAGTAACTTTAATATCAGTGAAGAACTAACTTGCAATTGATTGGTTTCTTCGGTACTAAGAAACCAATTAATTACAGGATTAATTACACTCCACCGTTACTTACCATCATCTGGGATATCCTCATCACCGTCATCTAGAGGTATATCTTCGTCTCCATCATCTAGAGGGATATCCTCATCAGAATCGTCTTCGTCTTCATCGCTATGTACAAGATCTTGTAACAGTAATAAACCAAGATCAATGTTTTCACTTGATTCACCTTCCATTTGCTGATGTGAAACATCGGTACCATAAGCTTCACTGAACATACCTGGTTGGAATTCTATAAACAGAAGTGTGCCCGAATAATAAAGAAGGAACGTAAAACGACGTAAAAATGCCCTACCCTGCGGTATTTTATTAAGTCCGTCACAATGCCTATTACAAGCGCTTTTGTAGAAAATAAAATTGGTGGTCGTTGCAGGTGTCCTTTAACCACGCCCATTTCTGACCGATGTATTATATATGAAGAAGTATATTTTTGCAATCAATATCTTGTAATTAATAATTCAGTTATCATCATTTCCGCTAAATTTGGGCGAAATAACAGATCAAACACGTGAAAATACAATTTTTTATTGTTTTCAAGGAATTCTATTGTTTTGAACACAATAGAAAGACAATGGCCTATTCTCTCACAATTTTTTGACATTTTTGATGAGAACATTATCTGTACCAATTTTCATTAAGAAATTCAAAGTAGTTAGAAGTTAAGGGGGTAGGGCATTTTTGCCCCCCCCCCCTCCCTAGATAAAATATGCTACCCAAGGGACCCCAGATAAAATAGGGTTAGCGTATAGTTCAGAACATTATATCAAGAATCGTATAAGAAAATAGAATCGAATAAGAAAACATATACTCACCTTCAAAACTTTGTTGAACATCATAAGGTTCTGCGTACATACTTTGTTGATATTCAATATTCTCATACCCCTCTTGTTGATCGAATTGTACTCCTTCAAATGCTTGTGGATTAAAACCCATCAATCCACCTTCTCCTTCAATATCAACAAATTCATCCTCATCGCCAGCTGTAACTACTACGGAAGAGATAAGTATCGTTAATTATCTTTTTCACGAGTCTAGACTTTGTACAAACGTGATACATAACCTAGCATACTTTATATGGAAGCCGGTTAGTATAAATCAGTAGTCGAAACTGTGAGTAGCCTGAAGCTATGCTTAAATATCGCTCCTCCACAGTGATTAATTGCTCTTACTTCTTAATTATCTATACTTATTTATTACCAAGGTAAGTGATATAAAAATCTGATTTTCACGAGGCAAAAAATTCGTCGCGAATACCAAAAAAAGACTTTCCATCGCTAGAAATCAACATCACACATGGTGTGACGTCAATTTCTACCAATAGAATGCCTTATTTATTTTGACTTTTGCGATGAATTCTTCGCCTCGTGCGAATCAACCTTAACGTACGATGATTATCTTGTTGTTGTTGTAATTGTAATGCAGCATTATTAAAAGATTCTTGATCGAATGTATATGGTTCGATGGATTCTTCTTCAATGATATCTGATTGTGAAACGCTTGGTGGATTTGTGGATGATAAATCATCATACTGTTGGTTGATTATTTCAGTTTCTAAGTGTTGAAACTTCTCAGTATTCTAATATAATAGAAAATTTAAGACAATATTTTTATATTTGAGAAAAAGGTTGTTGGGATCCAAACGTGAAGCAAAACCAAACGTGAAGCACTTTAAATATTCAAAAAAAGTTCAGGGGGTATAAACAAAAA
>JAULBZ010001835.1:2519-20559 GCA_032360805.1 Neoturris breviconis
TTGCCCCCCCCCCCCCCCCCCCCCCTTCTTTTGACTTTCGCCTAGTAAAAATCAACTTTAAAGGAGCCATCCCACTGAGTAAAAACTTATTCAACGTCTTCAATGTTATAGTACATCTATATTGTTGACATTGAAAAAGCTCTTTTCATCACTGGTATAATCTACCAATCTACTTGAAGATCGTTCATTAACACTCTCCACTACAGATACAAATTACACGTATTTTAAGGATGTTTCATAATAAACACGATCAGATGAATCTAATATTAATCACGTGTTCGCAAGACAAAACATAAAATTTACATGTGGATGAAGAATAAACTCAGTGGGAAAAAAGCTTGTTCAAAGTCTGCAGTAAAGATGTCACAACAACGTATTTACTGCAGTAAAGATGTTACAACAACGTATCTACTGCGGACTTTGAACAAGTTTTTACCAACTGGGAATTCCTCTCGAGAAAATTTAATTAATTTACAATATATTCTTTCCCCTGAACAAACCTGGCAGTGATGGACATAAAATCACTGTGGCGAAGAGACTTTTTAGCATATAGCTTTAAGCTAAAACCTGAAGCTATACTCAAAATTCACTCTCCCACAGTGTGTTACGGTCTTATTTTAAGCACTGGTCTAAAACTGTCAGACAGCACCTATGATGGAGTGTTATTGTGTACAGTTTTCAACTGCATCCACGGGTGATATCCAGCAACAGTTATTTTTCGGCTTGCTACACACAACTCTCGTTTGTACTCTAACCACACAGTATTCCGAGTCCAATTTTAAAAAAGCAGAAGATAGAAGATCCGAATATGGACATTGACTCGATTATTAACCATCCCAAGTGTCGTAATAAGAGCAAACAATCACTGTGGGTGAGTGGTTTTTGCGCAGAGATTCGGAATACAAATCCTAAAACTATGCTCAAAAATCCCTCCTCCACAGCGATTTTTTAATCTTATTTCGACCACTTCATAGCTTAATCTGAAGTTTGATATTTCATATATGGGAATCAGCAGTGTCTAAAATAAGAGTAAATAATCACTGTGGAGGAGTGATTAGTGAGCCTTGCTTCAGGCTGCCCAAAAATCCATCCTCCACAGTGACTATTTGTTCTTATTTCAAACACTGTATTTCAGAAATCTGGAAAAAAAATACTCAAACAATTCTAAGTCATAAGTCCTACAGCGCATGCGTATTCACTACGCTTATTTCAAATTTTCACTTTTTATAATAGCTGAAATATTTTAAAATTATTACATTGTCGAATAAAGAATTGACTCATAACTCGACAAATAGCTTCTACACTCTAGAAACAGGTAGGTTTGTAACACAAGCATTCAAAATGGCGAGTGAAGCGAGTGAGGTTATATAATTTGACGTAAGATAACTAATATTTGTATATTCACGGTGCTTAAAAGAAAAGCAAATAATCACTGTAGAGGAGGGAATTTTGTGCATTGCTTCAAGCTAAAAAGCTTGAATCTATATTCAAAAATTACAGTGTTCGAAACAAGAGTAAATAATCACTATGTAGGAGTGATTTTTGAGTATTGCTTTAAGCTAGAAAGCCTGAAGCAATGCTCAAAAATCCCTCTTCCACAGTGATTATTTACTCTTATTTCAAACACTAAATTACTCCTCCATATTGATTATTTGTTATTTTTTTAAGCGTTGTATTCATATAAAAATCCTCCAGTAAGAAACAGTAGAAAATAAATTGTTCATAAATTAAAATATCTCTTACGTCGTTCGTTCGTATTTTGCTTCAAGACCAGCAATTGTTGTTCTTTTCGCTATATCACCTTTACGCCATAATATGATTTCCTAGAAGAATGGAAGCTTTTTTTGTAACAGTAGTCCAATTAAGTATAAATAATCAGTGCAGGAGAGATTTTTTAAACATGTGGAGGAGGGATTTTTTAACATAGTTTCAGGCTTTATAGCCTGAAGTCATGCTCAAGAATCACTTGACCACCGTAATAGTTTGCTCCTAAATCGATCACTGGGCTCATAGTTGATATGGCATCGTTTAACCTAGAAATCTAAGCTTTTTTGAATCGTTTTTATCATTTCACCTTAGACACTTTTCAAAATATTAAAATTTCGTACCTGCTGTTTGAAGTATCGTCTTTCTTCTTCATCAACGAGTACGAGATTCAGAAAGTAACGAACAGAGAACTTTTTATTGATGTCCTTCATTGTAGGTGTTAATTCATAGCCAGATAAAAACAAACGAATAGGAATTGATTCACCTAAAAAATAAGATCAACAAGGCTGAATACAATGCTGGATATTGCCTGTGGATAGGTGTTTTTTAGTATAGTCTTCAGCTGTGAAACTGAACTACGTTAAAACACTCCTCCATAGGTGATGTCTGGCAGTTATATTCTGGTTTGATCATGTTTAACTTTGTGATGTGATACTGTCTTGGGATCCCTGGGGGTTCTGCTTGGAATAACTGTTGGGCATCGCCTGTGGAGGAATATTTTTGAAAACTATACTAAATCAATGATCATGTTTAACTTTGTGATGTGATACTGTCTTGGGATCCCTGGGGTTCTGCTTGGAATAACTGTTGGGCATCGCCTGTGGAGGACTATTTTTGAAAACTATACTAAATCAATGGTACGGATTAAAAGTAGTCCACCAAACCAAGTGAAAGTTAAACTTAAGCACATAAATTTCGCACTCCTCTACAGGTGATGCCTGACATTTAATTCAGTACTTAGTTGACACCTGGTTCAGTGGTTATGACCATATTCCCAGTGGCCAAAAACTTGTTCAAAGTCCACAATAAACATGCAAGATCAATGTATTCAACATTGTTCTAGTGTCTTTGTGCGGATTTTGAACAAGTCTTTGCACATTGGGTATGAGTATTTTATGTTATGATCAATATTAAAAGCAACTGATTATGCAATAGATCTAAAGTCAGACACCTTGATGTACATTCAGTAAAAATTCAGTCCAATAAAGTGTCTAAAAACTGACCAGCACTGCAAAGTATTTACCTCTTACTGGTGCTCCGTCCATGATCTCATATTTAGCAATAGTCTCATTTTCTGTGTATGTGTTTGGACCTAAAATGTAATTGTTATGATTATCTTGTGGTAACCCAACAACTGAACTAAATTTATATTGACATTTTTGGCATATCACTATAATTTTGAAACGATATTTTTTATGGAGTTGATCTCGTTATTCTTTCTTTGAAGTACACAGCTGTGTTTGATATAAGAACAAATAATCACTGTAGATGAGTGAATTTTGAGCATAGTTTCAGGCTACAAAGCCTAAAACTATGCTCAAAAATCTCTCTACCATGGTGATTATTTGTTCTTATTTCAAACACTGTGCAGCATGAACATTGTTGGATAGTCTTTAGTTGGATAGCTTCAGAGTTTCTAGACAGGAGCCATGCTCAAAAATGTCTCCTCCACAATGCTTATTTGTTTTTATTTCGAGCACTGACTATATGGAATTATTGCTTGCTAACTTATGTATTTAACCCTATTTATTCATACCCAGTAAGAGGGGCGACAGACAAAGTGCCCTCGGCTCAGAAGAGATGATTCATAACTTTTTTCTATTAGAGCAATTGGGTTAAAACTTTATGATTTGCTTTTCTAACTATTAGGGAGATTTTCTTAAAAATGAAATCTAAAAAGTCATGCTGAACGTGTTTTTTTACCAGAATTAAAAAAATATATATACTTGGTCCAACCCCTGTATCTCTCTTAACTTTTTGATAGCCTAAATTTATGAAATTAGGCTACACACCCTAAAACCTATGATTATTTAGAAAATTTATGACAAACTTCCGAAAGTTATGAATAGTTACGAAATTATGACACGCAGCAACCCCCCTGTGAGGCATTCTATAGACATTCATAAAATTTAATAAAACACCCAAGTTCAACCGAGGGGATTCCGGCCCCACCTCTCCCCCCGCCCTGTCACATTTTTATTTATAACGTCTGAACCACTAAAGCAATAGTATTATTACTCTCTACAAGACACAAACTTTGAAAATTTCAGCTTGATTATGTCAGCAGATTAAAAGTAATAACCTGAGACCACCTATTTCTACATATGTCAGCAGATCAATAAATATAGTAATAAGCTGAGACCACCTATTTCTACAGAGGGAAATCTCATATAAATCAACGATTCATTATTTTGCAATAACTTGTGTTTGAATAACTTATAACATGAAACTTTTAGTCAAGTTACATAAGTCTTGAAAGAAAGATTTCTGAAAGTTTTGGTCACATTTACGTTTTCCTTGATTTTTCCAAAATTTTGCAAATCGTTTTTTTTCTGGATTTTTGGGCGATAATTTCGGTATTTTGCAACGTTTTTGTTAAAAACCTGGAAACTATGTTAAAGAGCAAGACAATAGCCGTCTAAAACCAAAATCGGAAAGGAAAAATGTTATCTAGAACTCTTTTATTTATAATTCTAACAACATACACAAAATTTGTCATTTTAAAATTTTTGTGATGATGTCAACGGAAAAATGCAGACATCCAGTTAAAATAGGGTTAAGCAAACCTGAAAATAACTGTAAACGCAATTAACACCCCTCCACAGGTGGTGTCTGACAGGTACCTTCTTTTGTCATTTGTATAGTGTCCTTTATCATCGATCGCTTTTTTATAATATACTTGTTGTTCAAACTGTCCGTTGCAATAAGACCGTTCACCTATTGATTCGTTTGAATATTATAAAATAAAAGAAGATCTTGATTTCTCAAGAAAAATAAATTTTGCTTATGTAAGAAAACCTAGTAAAATTTTGAACATAATTTCATCATATTTGTTACAAATAAATGTAAATAATCACTCCTTTTTAGACTGAAGCTATGCTAAAAAATCACTCCTCCACAGTGATTATTTACTCTCACTTTAACCACTACATCATTCCTTCACAGTGATTATTAACACTATACCTGTTCCAGCAATCTCTCTTTTTATGATAGCTAATTCCATATGACGAATCTTAATACGCACCAGCAAGAAATAAATCTTGCCAACAATAACGTCTTTAAGATGATATCTAGAACAAAACGTTTACATGGCTTGTCTGATTTTATGTCTGATTAATGGTGGCATGATGGCAGAGCATTCGCTTAGTATGCCAGAGGTTCGTGGTTCAAACCCACCTCTGGTCTTAACTTTATCCCTGGAGGTACTGACATGGTCTCAACTGTGTTTCTAGGTTATAGGGTTGATTGAGGTTGATCTGAAAAGGGCAAGAAGTATTCCCCTCTCCTAGTAGTTGCCTTTTGAGATGAGGGAAAGATGAGGGAAAGATTTAAAAAGAAATTTGAAGACTTTGTCCAAATAATATGGGGACGACATGCATACTTATAACTTGCGACAAAAAAAGTGAGCTACTTTAAGGGAATAAATGTTCTTTGCAAGAAGAAACTTTAGATGCTAGTGTTGATTCATGGATAACTGTTCGATAGAGATTTAGCTGGAAAAATTAAACAAAGGGTATTAAGGGTAAATAAAAATGCTTAGGAATGACTCAAGTATAAAAGTCAATTCCAGGATATATAATTATATCAAATAATCACTGTGTAAGAGCCTAAGACTATGCTGTGGAACCATTGGTAGAAATTGACAATACTTGATTGCGCAAAGATTTAGGCTTAGTAGCTCAAATATCCCTCCTCCACAGTGATTATCTAAAAGTTGTTATATTAAAACCTATGAATTAATTCTGAATGCTGCCCTCAAATTATAGATTATCCACTGAATATTATATGAAAAGCAACTGAGTAAGATTGCTGAATCAACGATCTATTGTAGCAATTGATTGGTTTCTTTGTAATTAAGAAACCAATCAATTGCAAGTTCGTTGACTTAACACTCTTCTTCGTAGATTAGTTTTTCGCAAATTTATTGATTTTGAAGTATTTTAAAATATCTGCTTTTTGAAATTAATTTTGATGTGACTTTCACACATTTTCATATTTTTATAAGCTTCTACTGCACAGTATTGGATTCACTTACTTTGATTTGTTGTACTCGAATTCTATGTGTAAACAATCTTCAATACCAACTTCCATTTTTATGCTAAAGAAGAAGAAATACATAATATAACAACAAAGCGTGGGCAATAAAAGCAAATACTATGTGAGCACACAATGCCAGAGCAGCGTAGAATCAACATTAAAACGACGTCACAACATTGTTCTGACGTTACTCTGACATCTTGCACTACCAGGTTAATCTTTTACTTCTACCTAGTGTGCAAACACATGTCCAAAGTCCACAGTAAAGGCGAAAGAACAACACCGGAAACATTACTCTAGCATCTTTACTGCGAACTGTGAACAAGTTTTAACACATTGGGTAAATCAACACAAAGTGGATTTCCATGGGGCAAAACATTTGCACCAAAAGCCAAAGACATTCCATTGGTAGAAATCGACATCACGCATGGTGTGACGTCAATCTCTACCAATGCAATGTCTTCTTTTGGCTTTCACCTTGAATTTTTTGCCTCATGGAAATCAACCTGCAGCACAATTTTCTTTTGTACAAATAAGATAGAATAAGACTGATGGCTTGTGTCTATAACAGGACATCAATCCAAGATACCATAATAGTGACAGCAAACAATACAGAGAAAGTATTCCATCTAATAGATAAGTAAATTTTGACCAAAGAATCAAGTCTCTACAGGGTTTATTTTCTGTTTTATGGGTGCATACCTATTATTCATTTCTGGGTATGTTGATAAAGTGTGAACAGCTATGTCAAGTTCTTTTGTAATATCAGCTAAACGTCTAACAATTGTCACTTTCAAAAAATATCTACGTTAAAGAAAACATAAAACTGATTTAAACAAAGATATGTTCTTTACAAACAGACTGCTGGGACAGACTTCGTACCAAAGAAACAAATCAATTGCAATCTAGTTTAGGGTGAATCTCATTAAGGGATCCATGTAAAGGCTGCGTAAACGTCTCAATAACATTTCCCCAAACTACGTAAAATATTGACACAATATCATTGTTTTATATTATCAGAAGCTGGACATTAAATAAATACCAAATATATACCAGTGTTCACTGTGGAGGAAGGATTTTTGAACATTACTTCAAGACTTTCTAAGAGCAAATAATCACGGTGGGGGAGGGATTTTTGAGCATAGCTTTTAGGCTTTCTAGCCTGAAGCAATGCTCAAAAATTACTTCCTCACAGTGATTATTTGCTCTTATTTCGAACACTGTATACCTTAGTCTAACATTAGTTCCAGTGTATGATTCATATGGTTTTTCAACATTCACAAACTCAAATTTGTAAGATCCATTTGTTGTCATATCTCCAGGTGTTACAAGCTCTTTTACCAAAGATGTAAATTCATGATGATTACCACGGTCATAAAACAATTCTAATAAAGAAATATGAAAAACATTATCTCTGCAGTGTTCAAAGTAAGTACAAATAATCACTGTGGTGGAGGGACTTTTGAGCATAACTTCAGGCTTTGTAGTCTGAAGTTATGTTCAAAAATCACTCCTCCACAGTGATTATTTGTTCTTATTCCGAACACTGAGTTAATAGAATCGGTTGAAATGTCGAATGACATTGTTCTAGCGTCTTTACTGCTGACTTTGAACAAGTTTTGGCCCACCAGAACATGAATGATCATCTAGGTTATTTGAACTTTGAGCTTCAGTATACCTAGGAATAACTCGCTTCTGGAAGGCTTATATTAAGAGCCAGCCACTACTTCATTGGCCATCCTTATAACTATAAAGTATCATAACCAAACCAACGGTAATCTCACCTATTTGTCCAATAAATTCGACTTTTATTCCTTGGTGTTCCAATTTTTTGCCAGGGTTTTTCAAATTAACATTTACCTACAAAGTGAATCAAGATACAACTTTGAAAAATCAAACTGAACATTGAAATACTATTAGCAGAAGAAAGCCTTCCTATAAAATTGAAATGAAAGGTGAACAAGCCTGAAGATAACTGCCGAACATCACCTGTGGAGGAGTGTTTTTTTAGTATAGTGTTCGGCTTAAAAGTTCAAAAAACACTCCTCCACAAGTGATTTCTGACAATTATATTCAGGCTTAGTGGAGTTTAAAATTTAAAAATTAAAAACATATAATAAATAACAAATAAAAATTGAAATAGAAAAAAACTCTGAACAAAATCATATTGTAGTTTTAATTTCAAAAGAGCAACTTTGATTAAAAATCGAATTGTATGAACAGTGCAGTGATCGAATAAATAAAAACTGTTAAGGATGGATTCTTGAGCATAGCTCTAGACTTTGAAGCCTGAAGCTATGCTCAACAATCCCTCCTACACAATGATTATTTGCTCTTATTTTGACCACTTCAGTGATTGAAATAAATAAATGATCCCTGTAGAGGAGTGATTTTTAACCATATTTATAATATATATTTACATTAATAGAGAACAGGGAGTGGGCGCTACTCATGATTTTAAAGGTACTAAACAGAGAATAGTACACTTCCGAAATAGAGAAATATCCAGCAGTTACTTACAAACTTGTGCTATAAATAAATTTACCGTTCCAGAAACAGTCTCTCCATCATAATAAAGATGTAACTTGTCTCTTCGCCCATCTTCATTTTTAACTTCAACCTGCTTCCTGTTCTCTGAATCAGCAAGAACTATCGAAACTTCTGCACTTTGACCGAATCCAAAAAAGCTCTAAACAAACATAATTTGAAATAAGAGCAAATAATCACTGTGGTGAAGGGATATTTGAGCATAGCTTTTAGGATTTCTAGCCTGAGGCTAAGCTAAAAACTCACTCCTTCACAACGATTATTAATTGCTCTAAACCTAATGATACAGGTGTTAATTAAAAGTAATTGAGTTATGCTTCATTAGACTATACTGTGCTTGGCAACATTATCTAACCTGGTTTGAACTCACACCAGACTGCAATTTTGCTGGTTGTTGAAGAAGTGACAGTATTAATCGTTTTTGGGAAATACTGGCTGTAAATTTGTAATCATTTTTTGTTTTCCAACATTTTGTTAATATCTTTTCCCCTACTGACGCTAAGTTAACGGGAATTCCAGAATGTTATAGAATAATCATTGTTGTTAAGAAATGAGCATATTTTGGTAAGATAACCATAATTTCAACTTTATGAGACTCAATTGTTGAAGAGTCATTCCTTCTGCAATATATAGCTCAAAAAACAGGCCTTTTTCTTAATGAACATATCCATTCATTGTTCGAAATAAGAGCAAATAATCACTGTGGATAAGGGATTTTTGAATATTGCTTTAGGCTTTTTCCTCCACAATGATTATTTGCTCTTATTTCAAACACTGTGTCCTTGAAGTTTTATTTCTTTGACAAAAACTTTCCTATGGAAATCTATCATGGCAAGGCTCATAATAAGTGTCAGACACTTGTGGAGGAGTGTTTGGTTTTACATGGGTTAAAATAACTGTCAGTCATCACTGTGAAGGAGAGCAAATTTGGCTGAATATATTCTGAAAAATCTTTCCTCCACAGTGATGACTGGCAAGTTGTTTTAACCTCTGGCTTTATCTTTCCTAATAATAACTTAGTAACACTAATCTTTGACCTATGATGACTAGGCAAAAAATTTAAATTTTAACGACAGCAGTAGCTATGGTTAATATCTTTAGTGATTAAAACACATTACATGGCAGCATGTAATCGTTCCATAAACTTTGAAGCTATGACGAAGCCATTAACAAAGATTAATATAGATGCAGTTTTGTTCATGCCCCCATCATATATTTTAAAACAGAATTGAAAAATTATATTGACGGACTCAAAATGAACAAAAATATCCACCAGTTTAGGGAACATCTCAAAAATAAAATCTACAGAGGAGAGTACTGAGTCAATGATCTTGGAATGGATTGGTTTCTTCGTACCGAAGAAATCAATCCGTCGCAAGCTCGTTGACATAACACACTTCTGAGCAGATTGATTTTCAAGCAAAATTTTGAGAGCATCTGTTTCCAAAAAAAAGTAAATTTTATTTATTTTGTTTTTTTGCCTGTCAGTCTTTCATAAGATTGTGTGGTGGAATTCTTAACATAGCTTCACTCTATATAGCTACTGTCGGCTCTGAAATTACTTCTCAGTGATTTTGAGCATAGATTCAGACTACAAAGTGTGAAGCTACGTATGCTCAAATATCCCTCCTCCACAGTGATTATTATATACTCTTATTTCGACCACTGCTATTCTACAATGCAGTGTTTGAAATAAAAACAAATAATCACTGTGGAGGAGGGGTTTTCAAGCATTGCTTCAGGCAGAAGAATACATTTTGAAAATACATACCATATTGATTATCCAAGAAAAACATTCAGTATGATCCCATATGTTATTATTACTATTTATTAACTAAAACAAAATATAAAATAAACAAATAATCAATGTGGAGGAGCGCTTTCCGAGCAGAATTCCAGGATTCATACCCTGAAGAAGGGGTTGAAATATCTGCAGGTCATCACTGTGGAGGAGATATTTTTCAGAATAATTTCAGCCAAGTTCACTGAAAAAATCTCTCCTCCACAGTCATGACCGACAATTATTTCAAACGTTGTGCTTTGTGTACAATTGTCAAGTAAAGAGCAAATAATCAAAGTGAAGGAAAGATTTTTGAGCATAGTTTCAGGCTCGGCTTAAGTTAAGCTCAAAGATCACTCCGTCATATAGTAATTATTTGCCCTTATTTTGACCACTGATGTTATTAGCAGGGGTCGTGTGACAAGAAATTGCAAAAGCTAAAGCAAATAATTATATACTTCTTTATGTAAATAAATGTTCATCAAAAAACAGGAAAAGGAATTGAAATGGAAAATCATTCAGAAAATTGAATAAACTGTGATGATCTATGACCAGTGGTCGAAATAAGAACAAATAATCACTGCAGAGGAATGATTTTGGAGCATAGCTTCAGGCTACAAAGCCTGAAACTGTGCTCTAATAACTCTCCTCCGCAGTGATTATTTACTCTTATTTCGACCACTATTCATTCACTTAATTTTTTGTTTATTTGTTTGCATATTTATCTATGTTGTCAGGGTGTAAGCTCCAGCCAAAAATTCAACGTTATACGTTGTTTTCCCAATCACGAATAGGTTAGAATTTCCAAATTCGAGTAAAAAAAAAATAAAATAAAAAATAGTTTCCCATTTTATGTTAATAATGATAACTTCCACGAAGAGAGCAGCTGTCAACACTTTCATTTGTATTCTTTTGGGATCATATAGCTTCCAATCTATCTCAGTTAATTGGTTCTCAAAAACTTAAAGCCTTCTCAAACTCTCGGCCAAAAACAATTATCGTTTGTTAGTTTATTATCCTAATGAAAAGCACACACATTTAACCCGTTAAACACAACACGTGTAAAAACAATATGTGTAGACATATCTATTCAAATGTTTATTTCATACTTTCATAGTTATAAAACAATAAATATATTAAAGCCCTATTCACATGTACGTAAAAATCATCGTAATGACTCACAACTAAAACAATGTTATAAACAATGTTCTTCGTTAAAATGACTTGGAACTCGATAGTTCATCTTATATAAGTCCCGTTTCGTTTGTTAAAATGACTTGGAAATCGATAGTTCGTCTAATATCAGTTACTGGAGAAAAGTTAATAAATACCCTGGAAATTTTCGGAAGTGGCCATTTTAACCTATCTAGAGACCCATGCATAGATGAAACAAAAGAAAAATTGCCTACGGCAGAGGCCGATATAGAACATCCGATGAAATATTTTGCTAATGCTCTCTACCTAACGCCCTGGTAGTATTTGCATATGGATGCAACCAATCAAATTTTTCGATTGCCAAACCAATGCTCAATTGATTTCTCCAAAGTTATTTTGTAATTTTCATTTCTATTTTCAGGAATTCACAATATGGACAATATAAGATTTAAGTACTACAGTATACTCAAGTAAATGTGATATTCATTACATTCAATTTGAATTGGAAAATAACATTTCACAACTTCCGAGGGCATTTTATATCAAGTACAGAAAGTTTCAATTTATTTAAAGTTCCCAGAGCCTTTTTAAAGTACTCTATGGAGGACTTCTTTGTCGCTTCCGTAAAATGACAAGAAGCCGCCTGGGAACAAGGTTTCCATTTTCTTACTATATTCAACTAAAAAACAAAGAAGAAATAAATAATAAATTCTAGGAAATATATTCATGTTGTGAAACAAAACCAATCCTCTCCCTAGCCATGTACTTGTTACTCTCTTTATCTAATTAATAGTTATTAAGAATGAAAAAACATAAAAGAACACAAGAGAAGCTTGGGTAGCAGACTGCATCTGAGTTCAACAGATAGCAAAATCCTAAAAGGCAAAATTAAGAAGTTTAATTTATTGAATTTCTACAATGATAAAATAATAAGCTAAAAATTTTGAACATGTGTTATTTGCACGGCATCATATCACAAACGTATTTCTTGACCAATATTAATGCAATAGCCGATACATTGCTGCATAGACATATTTGATGTCATGTCTAGACAGGACAATAAATATATGATAAAAGTAAAGAAAAGCTGCTGAAAAATATGCAAATGTGCTAGCTTGGATGAGAACTGAAGAATCACAACCTTGAACTTAAAGACTGACTTACTTGACATATTTCGGCTGCCATAAAATTTAAATATTGTATATCAAAATGGCTAAAGCAAAAGTGATGGCTGTTCGGTAATACACAAGCAGACGAACAGACTTTTTTTTAAGAATGGACGCTAAAAAAAGGTAAGAGAGGGGTCAACCCTTACACTAAGCGTAGTCGGGTTTCAAATTTTGACTGACTCCTGTAGCTACAAAAAAAAATCGTTAATCGAAGATCAATTGATATCAGCACCAATCGGGAATCAAAACCCAATCGGAATGCCAATCAATTGTCAAATACATATAAAACAATTGAAGTCGATGTGGAATACTCACTCACAAATGTTATATATATATAGGAGCTGTTGCGATCTTTAGATTGTTTTTTTGTCATTGCTTGCGCTGCTCGGATTTATCTGTTCAACTTCACCACAAGTGAAGTGAGACCCGATTAGCCACCTCCATCGAATAGATCATCCCTCTTTGCAAAGTGTCCAGGCATTAGCATTGAGAATGGGTATACACTGCTGATAAGGGCAAATTAGCCTGAAACGGCGTCCAGTGTTCCCCGATCTCGTCTCCAGATAAGTTCGAGCATGCGCAATGACTTTTACTATATATATACACAGATTTTTCTTCAATTGTCAATGTCAAATGATAATCAAGCCAGCTAACCAATCAAACAATATTCAATTGCTACACAGAGAGTCTGGTTATTAAAAATATTATGCAGAATTTCCTTTTAGGGGGGTGGTAAAATACTATAAATTCTTGGATTATTACACTCCACTCCAAGCAAAACATGTGTCCTCCACTCTCTCCCCTCCCCTCCCTCTAGGTATTTTTCTTTTTTATTTTTGACTGAACTGAGATGAGATAAAGTTCAATTTAAATTTAGGTATTTCCCATTATTACAGGAGGGTGCCAATCCCCCGGACATTCACGTGGGTGTCCGAGGGGGGATAGGTGGGGATTCGAAAAAAACTATTGCTTCACTCGAACTTTCTACAGGGAGGAACTTTCCAACCAAGTCTAAATTCACCGCTAGAACATCCCCCCTCCCCCGGGGCATGTCCGGGGTTTTTTGACAAAAAAAACTATCTTTTTGGCCCCAGAGGGCACCCTATGAATGACATGTCCAGGGGTTTGGCACCCTCCTGTAATAATGGGAAATACCTAAATTTAAATTGAACTTTATCTCATTTATATTATGTTTATTTTGTAAGTTTTTTCAAATTTTAATTTTTGCCCAGACATGCCCAATAACGCTCAACGCCATCAAAAATAGGCTGTATTAGCCCCTGTATATATATTTAAATCGGCTGTAACTTGAACTAAACTTACTTTTATTTGAGGAAGTTAACTGTTCTGGAAAGCTGGAACCCTCTTCGATACATATATATATATACATATAACACTTATTGGTTTCCGTAAGGAAAACACATTATTCTTTTAAAAATTCGCCGAGCAGTAAACGCTATTTTTCATACAGCGTTTTCAAATCAACCTGTGGATGCCATTTGCAAAGCTTATTGGTTAATTTTTTCGAAACAGTACTGACCATAGCGCGCGTTTTATTCCTATTATACAATAATAATTTATGTGTAGCAAAAATTGATTACAGAAAGTTTATGCTCAGTATACATAAAAAATATTTTAAAAAATCATGTGTCTAATATTTTCAGAAAGTCTAAGATTAGTAGCGTTTAGTAACGTCTCTAGCTGGTACATAACAACTTCTAATCAATGAGTTAGTTGGCTGTTGCATAATATTTTCAGAAAGGAAACAATGTAAACCAACTCTTATGTTCGATTATGGTTCAGCATTATATTTTTTAGACAGGTTGTTTATTTTATTCATGTATAAAACCCCAAAATGAGCAAATGTTTGTTTTTTCAAAGTCAGTTATTGTCACAGAAAAGATGAAGGGATACTAAATCAGTTCGGTATGGATGCCTAAAGATTTCTCTCTCCTACATTACGTCAAACTCAGCATTTTTATTTTCGCTCATAATACTGCGTGGCTAACTGTATGCAGAACAAAAACTACAAGCTTCTGTTTATTTACATTATTTGCGCGTTTCTTTAGTATATATTCAGTCTGCTTTATATTGTGAAAATGTTAGATAAAATGTGTGGCTTACTTATCTTACTTGGTATACTTACTTACATGGTATGGGTTTGTTTTTCAAGAAACAGATGTCCATAGATGGCCCCCTCTTCTGACACTTTGTGTTCAATTGCAAAATCATATAAAGCATCAGTTACACCTTTATTAGTCATGTCTACCAAACTGTTTGTTTCCGCTCTTCTACAAATTGTATACCTATGGGATCTGGGGTCCATCGGGGATTGATTGAAGGAATTTATCTACCTTCGTCTTCAAAGAATCCACACTACAGTTTTTTTAATTCCGTAATTGCTTTGGTATAATATTAAATAATTTGACACCATGTATGTGAATTGGTGAAAGTCTATTTCTAGTTGCTGGAATTAAGCATAATCTCCCACGTCTAATATGATTAAAAGCTATTATTCTTCTTAAAAGCTTTTATCTTCTTCTAGATTTGGAACAATAGACTCTAATATTTTCCATTCCATTCCATAATAAATTTACATCGTTCCTTTCCTTTTGCTATGAGTACAACTAAAACTTTTTTATTTGTTTCCAGTATGATAAACCATCAATTTTTCTAATAAAACTCCTTTACACTATTTCAAGTTGTTGGATTTCACCAGCACGAGAAGGGTCCCATAACTGCGAGCGGTATTCTAATCTTGGGACCACTAAGATTTCCATAGTGTTGAAGCAAAATCATAAGTATGAACTTAGATCTTTTGCTCTGTCGACAATTATGTTGATGTGATATTTGAAAGTACAGTTTTCACTCATGAAGATATCAAGATTCTTGATAGTATTCTTTTGTTCAATTGGTTTTCCAACGTCATTTACATAATGTGTATACAATTTCAATGCTTCATTTTGACCATATCTTAACAATTCAAACTTATTATTGTTAAATGTCATACCTATTATTATATTTTGCCCAAGTATATAACTGTATCACTTTGTTCATAGCTTGTGTCGTCTGCAAAGCTTAAAATAAAAGCATACTTTAACTCTGAGTCGATATCAGATATTATAATCAAGAAGAGTAGGGGTCCAAGAACTGAACCTTGTGGTACTCCAGAAATTACTTTTGCCGGTTATAATTTTCTACGATCAAACTCTATCACGTAAAAATGAGCTAATCCATTTCAATTCAATATCTACTTTGTCAAAGGCTTATATCAATCAAGGTATATGGTATTTACATTAAGCCCTACTTCTAACAGTGTTAAAATTTTATCGTGGTACTGTAATAATTGACTGACAAGAACGTCGGATCTAAAACCATGCTGACTTCTATTAGACAAATTATTATTTTCTAAGTGATTAACAACCTCATTTCTGATAATCTTTACAAATATTTTAATCAGATGTAAGGTTAGTGTCACTGGTCTGTAGTTAGATGGTATGTCATGATTGCCTTCTTTGTGTATGGGAGTAACATGGCCTTGTTTAAGGAGCTCAGGCACTACGCCCATATCAAGTGATTTTCTCCACAGGAGATATATAGGTTTACATAAAATTTCCTTGCACTTTATTAACAGCATAGCAGGGAATCCATCTGGTCCAGATGTAGATGATAGTGATACTCCTCTACAATATAGTTTTCAGTAAATTCAATGTTATTAATTAAGTGTTTCATTTTGAAATGCATTTTGTTTATTAACACTAGATGTTACAAGACTGGTAAACAGTGATGTATACTGGTCTTGAAGTATATTTGTCATTTCTTCTGATTCATATGCATATTCTCCAGTTTCAGTTTCGATCAAAGGACTAATCTTAGAGTTTGCGAAAATATTTTGCATTTTTCTTGATAGCCTTGATAGCTTTAAGCTCTGATGCAATTGAGTTCTGCTTATGGGAAAGTTGTATCTTTTTTTCAATATCAGTTAATTCACCTTTAAGTTTTTCAGTTCTGTTGGGTGAAGTGACATGAAATAAAAGTTTGTTATTCTTCTTCTTCTTCTCATGAGATCTCTACGATCTCTTAGAATTATTATTTTGTCCACTTTAACAATTTTTTTGGTACATATTTTAGTGATATTTCTTCACTAATACTTAAAATTTTTGACAAGATTATATTAGAAGTCATTCCTCTAAATTCATCTTCCCAATTTATTCGGTTAAACTCTTGATTTAAAAGATCCCAGTTCATGAAATCGTTGAAAAAGTTAAAGTTTTTCAAATATAGTATGAAAAGTTCTTTCCTTAGTATTAATTTCTACTTGAATATCGGATTTGCTTTTCAAAAATCGAATGTAAACAAACACGGGCCATAGCGGGACAGTGCTCCTTTAATAAGGCAAGTAACTATCCCTAAGATACCAAAACGCTACATCTAGAACCCAGAGAGTACCGAAACAAGCCCTACAGACTTCCCTCCTCTCAATTTTTTCCACAGAATTCCAAAGAAATCATTAAAAAATTACGACCCGTTTGCTTCCCGCTGCAAAAAGAATATGTTAAAACTGTTCTAGAACCTTTCTACATAACATGTAAATAACATTTGGAAGGAATAAATAACATTTATCCCTACCTTCAACGTATTTCCGTGAGCGATACAAATATTAACACCTTCCCGTCTCATTCCGTATCGCCGCCATTTCTGATCATTTTCTCGATACTATCACATGCAAAAATACCCAGGCAAGCAGGACACGTAAATACGCTACAGGTGCAAAATGTTTAGTTTTTTAGCTTTGTGGAAGCTGTTTTAACAGGAATTGAACAAAAACCAAATGGAAACGGTAGATTATGTCGTACCCTACACGGGATGGCTCCATTCGGGGATTTCAAAATCAGGGCGGCTACTGTAGGCCTGTTTCAAAATCTCTTAAATTGATTTTTTCAATGGGAAAACGTGAATAGATTGAATGGAGACACCCTACATTCTACAACATTATTTGCTTCTTTTACCGAAGAAATTACCCAAAAAGTTCTGCCGGCATCCACAAGTCGATTTTAAATTCATGTACGTAACGAAAAATAGTGTTTAGCGTATCATCGTCTAATTCCGGATACTTTTTATTCTGGACAGTTTGTTTATCATCAATTTTCTCTCTGTAGGCCACCGCTCTCTGTAGGCCTTCGGAAGTTCCGTACGTCTCTTCACTACTTATCTGCCATCTTGAAACATAAATTTTATATTTTGTCTCGATTACACCGATGTTTCATTTACGGAAATAGCGGACATGCCCTTCCGTGATTTACAAAAAAAAAAAAAAAAAAAGTCAAAATTTTGAAAATTTCAATTAGCTATAACTTGAACTAAA
>JAULBZ010001836.1:0-20558 GCA_032360805.1 Neoturris breviconis
TCTCTCTCTCTCTATCTATATATATATATATATATATATATATATATATATATATATATAAGGGTGATACCTAGGTCTCTAATGTACAGTAGGTATTTATTAATCTCATTTTGAACATTGATTAAATGTAGATTTTAGTCACATACTATATGTGTTCATTACAATAAACTTGTAGAGTTGTGAGTTATTATTATTATTATTGGTACTATCTGCAGTGATTATTTGTTTTTATTTCGAACACTGTTGTATATTAATAGAGAAGTAAAAAGGCCTTTGCGCCTATGTATATTGCCTTTTATAATAGTAATAATAATTATACAGTAAATTTTATTTAGCAATCAACTCATCGCAGCTTGGCCATCACGACCGCACCACCACTGCCACCCCATATAAGGCACCACAAAAGATTTAAATAACAGCAGCCTTGCAACTGTTTATTAACATTAAGTGAACTGTATAATATTATTTAACAAAGGAGTTGTTTTATATACTTACTGGCTGTCAGACCTAACCGATATAAAACATATCACAAATTATCATGGCATTCAGGTTTATTATGTGGTAATAATTATTATTGTGGTGAAATAGGAGTATAACTGTATTTATATTTTGGATATGAAATGGCTATGACGGAGTTAGAAAAGGAAGGTGTTATTCAGAATGGTCACGATTCAGTCCCCAACTCTGTTTCAACCCGAGAAGAAGTTAATGGATCAACAATAGATATAAACACCTTAGAGGGAAGATTTGACCCACTGAAATTTCAAAAATCTATATTTCCCAGCGGTGTACTTACAGCTGGTGAAATAGTGCTTGAAGCACCAAAGCTTGAAGAACTAACCGAAGATAATGATGAGGAAAAAACCGAAATGGAAGTGAAAGCCATTGCAACAAGTCCTGATGGTCGTTTTTTAAAATTTGATGATGAAGTTGGACGAGGTGCATTCAAAACTGTTTGGAAGGGATTAGATACAGAAACCGGTGTGGCTGTTGCATGGTGTGAACTTCAAGTACGTATGTTTGATAGTTAACTGTATTTTGATCCTATTTAAATTATTTATGTTGGACTTTTAAGAGGTTAATTCAGCTGGGGATTGTAGATTCCACCCACTCCCTCCTGAAATCTCAGTCGGACAGTCGTATGGTAATACTACAATAGGTAATTAAAACATTTAAAAGAAAAATTTGTTTTGCTGGCGTCATCATTTTTGCTGACATAAATAGGGTTTAAGGTTAGAAACACAGCATCAAAAGTTATCAAAAGCTTTATTATGTTATTTCAAATGATGCACAGAGAACTTCGGCAAGCAAGGTATATATTTTCGGATTATACTTTCAAGATACTAAATTTCTCAGATAACAAATTTTCAGGATACATTCCAAAATATTGTAGATATCCACTACATACCTATTATGTATTCGAAGAGTTTTGTAAGTATTAAATTTGAAAACTAAGTTATTTATATTCTGTATACAAAAATCAAAGTATTTATGAATGAACTGAAACTTTTGGGCATTAATATATGTAATAATAAGGCTAAACTATGCTTTATAAACTTATCAGTATTAGTATGCCATCATAGATTACTATTGTTATTTGTTTGATTGCATTCTTTTTTACTGACTTAAAGCTCATCAGATTCTTATCTAATGACATTTTACAATCATATGATTTAAAGTTTCATTATAGAAATTGTATTAAATGCACAAGTTTTCTGCTTACTGTTAATTGAAATATTGCTATTATTTTAACCCCTGCGTTAATTGTATACATATTCCAATTGAATATTTTCTACTAGTCCTTTTAAAAATGATTGTGAAGTTAATTAAAACCCAATCACATTAATATACTGTGCATTTTAATCCTTTTTTAGCTGAAGTAGATATAGTTTTCCAATGTATTTAAGCTGCATATTATTAAATATGCTTGAAATCAGGACAATCACTGTTGAGAAGTGATCTTTAGCCATAGGTGCAGGTTTTATAGCTTGAAACTTCTCCATGGAGGTATATATTATGTATATACTTGAAATAACACTCAAGCATCAAAATAGTTGTCGGACATCACCTATGGAAGATTTTTATTTTAGTACTCCACAGTCCGACAGTTATTTTAATTCTTAGTGCATATCAAAACAAAATCAAATAATCACTCCTCCGTAATGATTATTCGTTCTTATTTTAAACACTTAACAGGTATCTAAGAAACTGTTGTTACTGCAAACTGTCATTTCATTCTTCATGCTGTTGACAATGAAAACAAGGCCTGCCTGCAATTATGCTGGGCTTGAAATACACGGTGATTACCGGCAGTGTTATTTTAAGCCCTAGAAATGATTAGTTAGTTATATTTCAAGTTATATTCACAGATTTCAATCTGATTCTTCTTTTTCAAAAAAAAATAATGATTAATTCTAATGATACAGTACTGTTCTCACCCACTGTTGTGGTCAATAAATTTATAAATATATTCAATGTGAATCATAATTTTCCAGGACCGAAAGTTGAGCAAAAGTGAAAGAAGTCGTTTTAAAGAAGAAGCCGATATGTTAAAAACTTTGCAACATCCAAATATCGTCCGTTTTCATGACTACTGGGAAACTAGCACACTTTTGAAAAATGCTACTAAAGATAGGAAACTTATACTTGTTACTGAATTAATGACATCTGGT
The DNA here is from genome assembly GCA_032360805.1 of Neoturris breviconis. Lineage (NCBI taxonomy): Eukaryota > Metazoa > Cnidaria > Hydrozoa > Anthoathecata > Pandeidae > Neoturris > Neoturris breviconis. Next base: position 2,673 of record JAULBZ010001836.1, read on the forward strand.
ACTTTAAAAACGTAAGTATTATTTATTAGAGACCAACTACTAAGGTAATTATGTAGCAAAAACCATGCCTGAAAACAACTGCCAAGCACCACTTGTGGAGGAGTGGTATTTTGTATCTATAGTTTCATTAAACAGCACTCCTCCATAGGTGAGGTTCAGCAATTATTTTTAGACTTTAAAATTCACTCTTTTGATCTAAGCAAATATGTGTATTATGTTAACGAAGAAATAGACTAATTGCAAAATTGTTGACTCAGATTCCAAGGGTCGAAGTAACTGCCAAATTGGCTGAAAATATTCTGAAAAATTATGATGACCAGCAGTTATTTCAACCCCTGGATTATTACTCTTCTCGATCCCAACTCTCTATTATATCCCAAAATAAATCGGTTGAAGTGGCTATTACTTTTCTGATGCTAAAAATACTACATTCTTTATGGTCATCTACGTGTCTACAAAATGTAAACTCATTAATAACTATGACTTGTTAATAACTTGTATCGATATACTGATATGTTTTATTCGGTCTTCAAAAGTCTGTACGATTTTCCCCAGTATTCTAATTAAGAGCAAATAATTACACGGGAGGAGTGATTTCTTAGGCTTTGTAGAGTTAAACTATGCTCAAAGTTGCTCCTCCGCAGCAATTAGCGACTGTCTCAAAATTTTGCTAAAATTTACGAAATTCAACAAAATGAATCTGTTTCACTAGTACTCTAACATAAACAGAATTTAGACTTTGAATTAACATTGTTTAGATTCAATAAGTAACACCAACATTGAATCGTTAATTTTAACATTTCCTCCATGTGATTGTTTTTTGATGAACCGTTATACTAAATATTTATCCAATTAAAGCTGTTTGTGCAGTTGTTGAAGTAAGAGTAAATAATCACTGTGGAGAGGGATTTTTGAATTTAGCTTTAGGCTATGTAGTCTGAAGCTATACTCAAAAACCACTCCTCTGATAGTGATGATTTACTCTTATTTCAACCACTGTTGTGACAGAAATAATTATTTCTAATACAGTTAGCAAAAAGTCATAAGTCAAGTCCACTCGATAAATCCTCAAGATAATTTTTTTTGTGTCTTTAATTTTATGTCCAGGATTATCTTAAAAAACAGTTTTTGCTGAATTCATTCTGCTCAAAATACACATTTAGGACAGTTGATACTTGCACTTATTTGTTTTCCTAATTTTCTGTCCCCTGAAATGTCTTCATTTTGTTTCTAGGCCAAAATTTCCAAATTCCAAAATTATGAAAAAATTTCAGAAAAAAGGATGGAAAAATCTAGATTTAGCCTCCACAGTGATTTTTTGCCCTTATTTTGATGAGCATAATATGACATGAGATGGAAAATAAGGAGTGCTTTCTAGTATAGTTTTCAACCTTGAAGCTAAAAACTATACGAAAAAGGCACTCCTCCACTTCAGCAGTTACACAGTTAAAAGGTTGAAACAATATGAGTCACTCTGTATTCAAATACATTTGTTTTTTTGAAATTAAATTAAAATCTTTATTAACATTACATGTCTGCCATTGTAGGCAAATAAAACACATACATTGTAAATCTTAAAAGATAGTATATAATCAATTTATTTGAGACTTGTAAAAATTGAAAAGGTGTAAAATCTAAAGATTATATTTTTTTAAAGCTAATTTAAAATAAGAAATAGTATCTGATGAGAAGAATATTCCCAGTGAGCAAAAACTTGTTCAAAGTCAGCAGTAAAGGGTGCTCGAACGTCACGACTTTGTTCTGGCGTCTTTACTGCAGACTTTGAACAAGTTTTTACTCACTTGCCTGCATCAACAAAATCTGGTTATTTATTGGTCGACAATATCTAGCTATTTTTTTTTTATGTGGAAAAGACCAATCAATTGAAATTGCTGACACAAGCCTCAATATGTCTGACAACTGCACTCAAAAACATTCCTTCACAGGGGATGTCCGACTGTTGTACTTGTGACATGAATCACTTCATATTCAAATATACTTCATATAGCAAATATTCACTGTGGAGGAGTTACTTTTGAGCATTGTTTCAGGTTTTCTCTGCTCCACAATGATTATTCGTTCTTAATTCAAACACTGATTAATCGACCATTCAACAGGTGTTAAAAACAAAAACTATGAGATTGGATTAGCTTCTCCTAAATATGTCTAGTTTTTGTATTAGGTTTTGAATATTTCATCAAATTCTTGTCGGGTTTTCAGAAATAATGTTAACTAATTATCAGGAAACACATGTTTCATATGACTTGTTTCTTTGGAGGATGTCAAAAATAAAATTCTTAAGAAAGAACTATTGAGTTTGGCTAGTTTTTCTGCATGAAATTTGCAAAGTTGCACACTCATTGAAAGAACATCATTCTTCACCAGTTTAATATTTATCAAAGATAACACAAATAAGATTTTTTAAATGTGCCAAACTAGGTTTCAGTGTTTGAAATAAGAGGAAATAATAACTGTGAAGGAGAGATATTTTAGCATGACTTCTGGCTATAAAACTTGTTAAAAAAATGATAAATAATTGAAATATATGATCTCATTTGCTGCAAGCCTGTGCATAACTATCAGATATAACTATCTTAAGTGACCACTTTCTGGCTCTCCCAATAATTCATTCTCTGCTCATTTACTACTCTATAAGACCACCTGTCTAAACAACAATTTAAGGTCCTCATAGTGGCTGTCATACACAGGTTTGACTGTAAATGTTCATATTCAAAAGTATTGCAATGTTTGAATAAGAGCAAATACTGTGAATGAGTGATTTTTGAGCATAGCTACAGGCTATAAGCTACATTAAGAACAAAACTTTCCGACGGAATACCCTTTTGTTTTTTTTCAAAAAAAAAATTCCACTAAAAGTTTTCACATTTAATTTGTTGGTGAAAGAAACCCTTCTAATGAGGTTGTCTGTAGAAAAAGTTTAAATATGTTTTCTATGAGGAAAACAGGATGTCGCAAGAATAAATATGTACATTTGTTTTGGAATTTTTATACACAAAATATCATCGTCATCATATGAAAAACGTATGTTTAGTAAAATATATATTTTTTTTTACTTAAGCAATTCTCTAATATTTTTAAGAAATTAAAGTTAAAAAGGGGAAATAAGCCTAGTTCAAAAATTTTTTGCCTAGAGCTATAATAAAAAAAACCTCCACAGTGATTATTTACCATTATTTCCACCACTGGTTTGGCGGTTATTTACAGACTCAAGATAACCTTCTTTTATTTCATCATATAGTTACATCAAAAGATTTAAAGTGGTGAAAGAAAAAATCCTAGTAAACTGGTGCAGGCAGATTTTACGTGGCTTGAACTTTCTACATACTCGGACACCTGCTATTATACATCGGGATCTTAAATGTGATAATATTTTTATTACTGGTACAACTGGTATACTTAAGCTTGGTGATCTGGGATTGGCTACATTCAAGAATGCTTCTTTTGCTAAAAGTGTGATAGGTATGTAGGTTCCGCATTTTATTTGGAGTTTGTGTTTTTATTTTTTGTTGTTGTTTGTGTTTGTAATGAATAATTTAAATCATTTATATTTCACTTAGAATGAACCAGTTGGATGATGGGTTGTATAAAAGAGGTTTGGAAAATAATCAATTAAATACACCACCCCGGGGGGTTTAACACTAACTTTTTCTCTTTCAGGAACTAGGTTTGATAGAATTGTATGACAATGAGTTGATTTCCTGTTTCATTCATTCTTGTTTTAGCTTTTAAGGAATTTTCGGTATCATAATATACGAGAAACAGGTGAATTAATATCAGTGTGTTCCAAGGTATGTGAATTTGTACGGCACATGGCTATACGTTCAACTTCTCTGTGTATGGATTTTAGGAACTCCGGAGTTCATGGCTCCTGAAATGTATGAGGAACGTTATGATGAATCTGTGGACGTATATGCATTTGGAATGTGTATGCTGGAAATGGCTTCTGGAGAGTACCCTTACATGGAGTGCCAGAATCCTGCACAGATTTATCGTCGTGTCACAAGTGTAAGATTAAGTTCTACATTATTTTTTCTTCTGGAATTTATTTTATATTATTCTGCACATGCAATGCTCGCGAGAAGAAATGATGACTGGGGGGGAGTGTTCAACAATCTCATCCACAGTGATTATTTGTTATTTGTTTGAGCACTGGTACTGCATGGTCCGTGCATGCCTAACCAGTGTTTGAAATAAAAGTAAATAATCACTGTGGATGAGTATTTTTTCAGCATAGTTTTAGGCTTTGTTTCCTAAAGCTATGCGCAAAAATCACTCCTCCACGGTGATTGTTTGCTCTTATTTTCCAACACTGCTACCACTGCTATTCATTTAGTAAGGGACTACCCTTATTTCTGTCTTATGGTACATGCCTTAACATACTTATGGCCTCTATTTAAAGAAGAGTAGACCGTACATTTAAGTACTAAAGAAATCTACATTTGTTACTTAGAACAAGCTCAGTATGAATTGCAGTGTTCGAAATAAGAGCTAATAATCACCGCGGAGGAGTAATTTTTAAGCAATGCTCAAAAATCACTCGACCATAGTGATTATTTGCTCTTATTTTATTTTGAACATTGAATTAGGTATAAACTTCATAAAAATTTATAAACATAAATGTTCTTCACATTGCAGTTGAAAATATTCTCAAAAATCTCTTCTCCAAAGTGATGACCGTCAGTTATTTTAACCCCTGTCATTGCGAGGATTAATTTATTTCTTGCACCACAGTCTGAAGTCTGAATATAACTGCCGAACATCACATGTGGAGGAGTGTATTTTGAGAAAAGTGTTCAGTTTTTAAGCTGAACACTGCTAAAAAACACTCCTCCACAGGTGATGCCCGGCAGTTATATTCAGGCTTGCAGTCTATATGGATACAAGAATAGATTGAAAAATGCTGGTTATAGTTTCCTCTATTATTGTAGTAGACAGCTCAAAATAATTCTGAAAAATGTGCTAAAAAAGCACTCCTTCACAGGTGATGTTTAACAGCTATATTAAGGCTTGTCATAGATTCTCTGAATTTCATAGTTTCATCTTACAAAAAATCATGAAACAAGCATGAAACAACAAAACTCAAAATTTATGACTCAATGTTTAGTTGATAAATCAATGTAAATGTGTTATTTTATAACTTCCGAGTTATTTACTAAATACATGAAAAGTGAATTCTTAAGGTTTAGATCTGAGCAGGAGATTACAAAAACTTGATTAGTTTCTTTGACTTAACACTGTGTATAAGATAGATGAATTAAATTGTACTTGAGAGAGGGGAGGTATAAGTTGATAAGAGAAATGAAAGTCATTTGATAACTGCTAGACATCACCTGTGGAGGAGTGTTATTTTAACAAACACTCACAACACTCCTCCACATTGGATATCCAACAGGATGTATTTTAAAGTTATCTAGAATGTCCCAATCTTATTAACTAATTTGTAATCATAAATTCCAGAGTAATTAGTTTTTCTAGTCATTATGTCTACGTCGTGCTAGATTTTAATCCGGTCTTTTAATTAGGAACATGATGGATGGGCATGCATATATTACCTTACAGGTATCAAAGTCCAGTTTTAAAAAAATATATTTCTATGCTGTAACTCTAGACAGTGGAAATAAAGGACTCATTGTCTGTGTTCTAAATAAGAGTAAATAATCACAATGATAATAATCACTGTATCTGTGCAGAAGTGTGTCTGCAGAAGTGTGTTGGTACGAAGAAACCAATCCATTGCAAGATCATTGACTCAGCACTCTCCTCTATAGAGTTTATTTTTTAGATGCTTCCTAATAATCACTGTCTTGGAGTGCTTTTTGAACATAGCTCCAGGACACAATGCCTTAGGCTATGCTCAAAAATCCCTCTATTGTATTGCCCTCTTTATTTGTGCTCTATTATGCAACACTATATTGTGTACGATTTTAGTTAATTCCATGATTTGTCATTACATCACCTAAGAATCACTTAATTGACTACATTGGCTTTAGTCCAATTTTGTTTTTTTAAGATTTTTGGAACAGAATAATTACTAATAAAATGCTATTAAGTATGGAACATCGGGAGGTATATCAGTGGTTAAAATTTGGAATTTAAAACAGAAGCTAAAAAGCTGAAAGGTATGCCCAAAAATCCCTTTTTCACATTTATTGGTATTTCGACCACTGTATATCAGACTGTATTTGTAATAATACATTGCCTCAGAAGCAGGACTTAAAATAACTGCCAAAATGGCTGAAATTATTCTGAAAAATATTTTCTCCACGGTGATGACCAGCAGTTATTTTAAGCCATGCAGAATTATTTTTGACATTAGTAAACAAATTATAAGAATGGTGACCAAGCTTGAATATAACTGCCGGACATCACCTGTGGAAGAGTGGGTTTTTTAGTATAGTGTTCAGCTTGAAAGCTAAACACCATACTAAAAAAACTCTCCTCTACAGGTGATGTCCGGCAGTTATATTCAGACTTTGTGACTTTCAACGAAAAACTAACTGTTGGTCACCACTACAGAGGAGAATTTTTTGTTTTATTCTGTCTCTAATTTAAATTCAGTCAGTTCTCAAGCGTTCAGCTTAAAAGGTAAACACTAAAACACTCCTGCTCCACACATAATGTCCCGCCGTTCTATTCAGGTTTGGTACTATTGGTGTGAACTTTATTACTCAGTGCTATCAAAACATTTAGAGAGGCCATATTTTTGTTATCAGAATTATGTTTAAACAGAGCAATCTACTCAATATTCTTTGAAAGATGAATGAACATTCTCAACAATATATCCTTTTAATTCAACAAAACTATTTTGTTATGAACTGTTAGTTCTTATCAATAATTAATATTGTAAGTGAAGCAAATATATTTTAAATAATCCATGACGTAAATTTATGCTAATTTATTACTTGCATATTTTATAATCAAGTTACTCATGATTGACAGATTTGAACAATATATTTAATTTTTTTTAAACCAGACTGGTTGAAAATTCTCCAAAGGAACTTAAAAATATTCTCCTATGACAAGTTTCTTATTTAAAATTTTAGTCCATTCTTTTTGTGTCTCCAATTTCGCCTTCAGCAACATCTGTCCATAATATGATATGGTGTAAGCTCATATCAAGTACAGTGTTCAAAATAAGAGTAAATGATCACTGTGGAGGAGGGATTTTTGAGCATTGCTTCAGGCTTTCTATTAAGAATTGACTTACCAGTTGCCAAAAACTTGTTCAAAGTCAGCAGTAATGACGTTATTATGGCATTGAAGGACGTTGTTCTAGCATCTTTACTGCAGACTTTGATCAATTTTTGCTCACTGGGTTTGAACATATAACTTTTAACATTTCAGAGGGTGCTCAAGCTTTCTAAAGTGATATAAATATTCCAGTGACATTTTTATTTTGAAGGGAAGGGATGTCCTGAAACCAGTTTAGGAGCTATCTATTATATAATAACTTTTAGAATTTCTTGAGTGTAATAGACCTATAATACGTAGGATTAGTATTATCAATTATCAATAAAATGTTATTGCTGCAATCTTGGACATGCTTTATCGGACTTTTTGAAATTTTGGAGCAATTTTAACATCACCGCAAAAGATATTAAAGGCTGCAAAACCACCAAGCAAAGTCCCTAGAGATTTATATTGTGTATTTGTTAGGAAAACGTATTACTTAAGTATTTTGATAAACTTGTCAAATTTTGATACAGTTTGTCTTGCTTATCCAAATTTGCGTTGTCCGCAATAATTATGTCCAAGATTGTGGCTATGATTTTTATTAACAGACAATTTTTGGACAGACAATGTCTCAAAAAATACTAGCATAAGAAAGAGTATTTGTTTTCAGAGTGTCTGACATAATTTGAGATAATAACTGCTGAAAACTTTAATGTTAAGTGGGATTTTTTAAAAGTTGTTATCCTGTTACATTGAGACAAAATAATAATACATCTCCATATTGATATCCGGTGGCTCATACAACATGTGGTGCATTGAGACATGCTATGCTTTGTTAAATTGACCTGGCTTCTTATAGTTAGACTTTCTTGCTTTATTTATGTTGGTTAGAATCGATGATCACATTTTTTTTTACTGCTGACTTTGTCTTAAAATCAAATAATTGGATTATCATACAAATTTCAATGGATTTAATTTTCTAGTAATCGGGTGATGCTTTTGTTTACCACAATATCTAGTAAACTACATTTACCACAAATATTAAATGTCTTACTCAATCTGGATTATATATATTGGCTTTAACTAAAGATTGATTTTCATGTGGCGAAAAATTTGCAGCAAAAGCCAAAATTTTTCTACCAATGGAATGTCTTCTTTTGACTTTCGCACCTCATGGACATCAACCTTCAAAATAAGTAAACAATCACTGTGGAGGAGAGATTTTTGAGAATAGCTTCAGGTTTTAAAGCCTGAAACTATGCTCAAAAATTATTTCTCCACAGTGCTTATTTACCATCTCAAAATATATTTCCAAAGCAACTTGTGACCAAATTCAACAAAACCGAAAGAATATAGAACAGTGTTTTTGAGATGGCCACTAAAATAACCACGTAGAAGGGTGTTATGTTAACGAGCTTGTAATGGAATTAAAAAAACCAATCCATCCCAAGACCGTTGACTCATTGCCCTTCTCTGTAAATTTTATTTTTGAGACATGGTCTCTTGTATATTATGAAAACAAAAAACGCAAAAACTTATTTATCCCTTACTAGGATATAATTATAAAAAACAAAAAAAGCATTATGGCTTATATATTAGTTTGAATTTTTTATGCACAGTCTAGACATTTAAATTAAAGTTTTTTTCCATATCAATTTTTTGTTTGAAATACTTGGTAATCCTGATTGTGTGAACCACATTCTTGATATCAAATAACCCCTGGATAGTTATATTTTTATCTGTACACTGTACAAGTAATGACTATGTTTTAAGGGGTAGAGTATAGATTTATTTCAAACCCTTTGAATATTTTAAAATCTCTTGTGTAGTGTACTATGTTATTATACAAGGGGGTTACCAGGCATTTATGATAAGTTTATAGATTTATTTAATGCCCCCTGAACATTTTAAAAGCTCTTCTGTGGTGTACTATAATATAAGTGTGCAAGGGATTAACTCACTTACCTCAATATATATAAGTATTCCATTTAAAATTATTAACTTTTTTTAAAATGCAGAGTCATCATTTTGCAACATTTTATTGTTTCATGGTGGGAAAAAAATCTCTACACATTATGCTTAAATCATCAACAAAATAAATATAGCTATGAAATAAGAGCAAATAATCACTGGTGGAGAGATCGTTGAGTATTGCTAGAAAGCCTGAATCAATGCTCATCCACAGTGATCATTTGCTCATATTTCAAACACTGGAATAAATTAATGATTATCCTGAAAGCCTTAAAATAACTGTCAGACATCACCCATGTAGCCTTAAAAAAGCCCAGGGTTATTAGGGTTAAGCAAAAAAAAAAAAAAAAAGCATGGAAACACAAAAAATATTCAACATGTTTACAGAAATTCAGTAAATTGTTGAGAATAATCATTTTGCGTAAGTGCTGCTTGATATCAATATTCGAACAATCTGTTCTTTAAATATGTGTTGACAATCAGCATAAAATAACCGAAGTGTGTCTCCCTTATGTGCCACTTATCTCACTAGTTATGCTCGATAATTATCTTTAATCCAATTCAATTATTCAATTATCATTCAATAAAAGTAAGTCGCCATGAACTGCAAGATTATCCTAAAATTTCAATCAATCTCCAAAATTAGTTTCAAAAAGCAGATATTTTAGCAGCTATAAAGAAGTAAAAATCAAACTTGAGAAAATTTGATCTATAATAAAGAATGTTAAGTCAACGAGCTTGCAATCGATTGGTTTCTTTGATACTAAGAAACCAATCAATTGCAAGATCGTTGATTCAGCGCTCTTTTTTCCTAAGAACGAATTTTGGATATGATCCAGTCCGATCCAGATCCAGTTAAGTGGAAATTAGGCTTTATTTACTCACTTTTTTATAAAAAATTGGTCCAGGCTGAATGCTTCTTCTTTATTTAAGCACACTTTCAAGCTTTAAACAGTTAAACTTTTCACACGTTTTACAATAAAATTTCTGATGCTGTTCTCTAATCGAGCTATCGTTGCATTAACTTCAAATGGACGGGGTTAAAATAACTACTAGTCATCACCGTGGAGGAGAGATGTTTCAGAATTTTGCCTTTTGAGCATAACCTGAAGCTCAAAAATCCCTACTCCACTGTCATTATTTACTCTTATTTAATTTTTCCTCTTTCAGGGCGTACCTCCTTTGTCACTAAGTAAAGTTGTTTCACCATTGATCAGAGATGTCATAGAAGGTTGCACAAAGAAGGACAAAGCTGACAGGTACAGTATGTCTGAAATGTAATCTTATCCATCAAAATAAAAGCAGTTAATCGTTGTAGTGGAGTAGCTAGCAGAGCTTGTAGTTACACAAAAGTTGTGATTATTTGTTTTTATTTTGAGCTCTAATATTATATCTACCCATAAACACTGGGGGTTAAAATAACTGCTAGTCATCACTGTGGAGGAGATATTTTTCAGAATATTTTCCACCAAAATGGGTGAAAGTATTCTGAAAAATCTCTCCTCCACATTGATGACCTACAGTTATTTTAAGTAACCCCAGACAGACTGAAAGAGTGCATTTACAAAATATCATTTGTCAGCTTCAGCATGTTTCGAGAATAAAGAAATAAAAACAACCAGATGTTGGCTAATTTTAACCATAGTGCCAGTAATCTTAAAATAACTGTCAGATATTGCCTGGGGAGGAGTGTTTATTTCAGAATAGTTTTCAGCATTGCAGCTGAAAATCACTCCTCCACAGATAATTATTAAACAAGTGCCAGCGAATGTTATGTTGATTAGCAACAAAGACAGGAAAAGTTTCAGAGATTAAGTTTTGCTGATTAATATTTTTGTCAGTCTGTTATGCAATTATATACATGTGCACTGTATTTCTGAAAAATTGCACAAATAATGAACTCCAGAAGATTTACATTATTTAAAAACTACTGTTAAGAAATATTGCTATAAATACTGATGTAAAATTCTTCATTTTCTATCATGGTATTGTATCCGAATAAATTTAAACCATCTGTTTTATATTGAACTTTAAATGCTTCTGTTGACTATTTCTAATGATATCCATGATTCTTATGTCTAGACTGACTGTAAAAGAATTGCTTGAATCCGAGTTTTTTCAAAATGAGAAGTTGCGTGTTGAATTAGCTCGACCTATAAATGAAATCATTGAAGAAAAATTGAAAGTTATCCCTCTTCGATTGAAAGGAGAGCGAGCCAACCACAGTCAAGATGAAGCTATTGAGTTTGATTATACTATTGACGAGGATAACCCCGAGTTGGTTGCTGGTGAAATGGTGAGAAAGTTTCAGTGGTCGAAATAAGAATAAATAATCACTGGAGGAGGTGGTTTTTGAGTGTAGCTTCAGGCTTTATAGCCTGATGCTATGCTCAAAACTCCCTCCTCCATGATGGTTGCGCTTCACTTTAAAGACTGAGTTAGATAATTTCTTCAGTGTGATTAACATAAAAACAAGGCGCCAAATTAAACCAATGGTTGTTGTTGATCATCTATCCCTGCAGGCACTTGATGTTGGGATGTATTTTTGATGTTGAATAGACGTCGAGTGCCGAGTGGGATTTAATCTCACATTTTTTTGAAGACTCTTTAGTTACTTATCTGTGTGCTCTTTTTCAAACTGACAAATTTCTTTCTTACGTAGGCAAAATCTAAACACATCTTTGAAGATGACATGAAAAATGTCACGAAGGCTATTCGCAGTGCTATGAACATCTTCTTTCGCGAGAAAGAGAAATTTGAAAAGGAAAGAGAACGAGTAAATTTAGAGAGAATAAAATCTCAAGATGAATCGAAAGAGAGTGAAAGCAACAGTAGTGGTGCAGACACTCCTACGCCTAGTGAAGAACCCCGTAGTAAACCTGCTACTGTTATTGAAAATCCGTCATTCAGTGCTCAATCATCAGTGGAGGAGATTCCCGAAAAGACTGTTGAGAACCATGTTACATTGGGTAGAACAAATTCTAATCAAAATGTAATCACGACGACTGAAGAAACTGTCATTGTAAGAACTACTTGCTTGTTTAAATAAATTAGGTTGAAATAGTTTGTACAGGTTTTGACCCTAACTGAGTCATTTATCTAGCCTATAATAACTATTGGACACTACCTGTGGAGGTGTGTTTATTTATCACTGCATAACCAAGTATGCTCAAAACCACTCTCCATAAGTGATGCACAACATAATTTGCGGGCTTTAAAGTCTCAAAATAATTTAAAGAAATACCTAATCAAAATTATGTTTTGGGTGGAACTTTATTATGAATACTGAACATCAAGCCTCAAAATAACGGCCGGGCATCATCACCTGTAGAGGAGTGTTTTTAGTTTTATTTAATACAATGTCTGACCATTATTTTGAAGCTTGAAACATAAAGTTTGCTAAGCAATGTCTTACCTATTGCATGAATTTGTTGCTGCACAAATAAACAAAAAACAAAAACATAAAGGCTCAAAATAAATGGAATTTAATTTTTTTGAGATTGTGGGATATTTGAGCATAGCCTTCAGGCTTTCTATGCTCAAAATTTTTTTCTCCACAGTAATTACTTCCTCTTATTTTAAACTTTGTGGTAACACATGGTGTTTTTTTTAACTTATTTCATATGCTACATTTCAATTTTTAGTCATCATTAGTGAAAACAACAGAAGAGGTTACTGATACTAACAAACTAACTAGTAATACACCTGTAAGAACATTCATTATGTTAACCTCCACCATTTTAATTAACAAGGATACAGATAACTGTAAAGCCTCTTTCACACTTTTGATAGAATCGCTAAAAACTCTGTGTAAACTGTCAGTGTTAAGAGTAAATTATCATTGTGCAGGAGGGATTTTTGAGCATAGCTTCAGGCTTTGTAACCGAAAGCTATGCTCAAAAATCATACACAGTGATTATTTGCTCTTATTTCAAACACTGACTGTATCATGAATTAAGTTTTTTGAATATGCACATGAGTACAACTCTTGTGTCTGCGATTCCATCATGACTGTAAAACAGGCTTAAAACAATCATTGTATTATTAATGTAGTTTCAGATTGTAAAGGTTTATTTCTGCTAGGCGAAAACCAAAAGAAGACATTCCATTTGTACAAATTGACATCACACCAGTTGTCTTTCTTTCTTTCACCTAGTGCAAATCGACCTTAAAGCAGTGCTCGAAATGAGAGCAAATAATGGAGGAGTTTTCAGCATGTAGCCTGGTTCAAAAATTACTTTACAGGGAAAATTTGTCCTTATATTCTTTGCTCTTAAGCACTAGCATAAGTTGACATTTTCATTTATCTGCAGTCATATGAACCACTGTTGTCATACTTAACACAATGGTTGTATTGCCATTTTTCATGAGAATTTATTAATAAAATGGTTACGTAAATTTTGTTTATGGGATCTTTGAATGGGAATGTAAATGTGATATTTTGAATATTAAAACTGTCCACTCTCATTTATCATATTTTACATTCTATGTTTCGTGGTTAGGAATCAGTAGAAGGAAGAGCATCCACTCCACCAATTGTTGAAACTAGTTCCAGTTCAGAAACGTCATTAACACAGATCGAAAGCGGTCGTCTTTCACCAACTGGTGGTAAACCAAGAGACAAAGGCAAAGTAAAGAAAGATCGCTTGCCAAAACTTACTTTGACATACGTTCGAGATGAATCTGTTGCAGAATGTTCATTTGATACACATAGAAGTGCACGCATAACATTTCAGTTTGGTATTAAGGAGGATGCCCCAGAGGATATTGCTCTTAAAATGGCACGTAAAGTTTATAGAAACAAGTTTATTTGATACTTGAATTAAATTTGTATTACTTGTGAAAAACAGCCTTGACAATACAGTGGTCGAAATAAAAGCAACCAATCACTGTGGAGAAGTGACTTGAGCATAGCATCACAGGCTACTAAGCCTAATGCTATGATTAAAAATCTCTCCTTCACCGTGCTTTTTTTTCAACCACTGAAATAGATCTGATTCTAATGGAACACATTATTTTTTAGATTGAAGCAGGTCACTTGCGTGAGTCAAATAAACAGCTGTTTACAAACCAAGTTAGAGACATAATATCTGGTGTTGAGAAAGGAGAAGTAGCAGACAGCGTACCTCATAAATATAGTAATGAAGATAAAAGAGTGATTAGTGGAATTATTGTGGTAAGGCTTTTACCAACGTTCACAGTAAAGAAACGTTGAAAACGTTGTGCTAGTGTACTGACGACTTTGAACGAGTTTTCTTCCAGTAATAAAGAAAAAGAGTTATTAGTGGATAGCTTGTTATCAAAAATTAACCAGGGTCGAAATTCACCTATGACAAAATTGACCTGAAAAGAATTAATGCAAAATCTTTGAAAAAATGGATTAAGCAAGAGGAAATTAGTGGTGAAAACCGAGCAGTGGAAATTAATCCGAAAAGATTGGACACGAATTTTCCATTTTGCATTATAAGGTATTGTGGTAAGGCTTCCCAGTGAGCAAAAACTTGTTCAAAGTTTACAGTAAAGACGCTAGAATAACATTGAAGACTGGGTTGTGGAATAAAGTCTACATATAACTAAGGTTCTATCTATGTCTGTTTGAAATAAGAGTAAATAATCGCTGTGGAGGAGAAATCAACAACACTGATTATAACAAGCCATCTCCAAAATTCGTTTCTAATATTTTAGTAGCTTTAGTAATCAAAATCAATAAATTTAAGTCAAAGCCTGAAACTATGCTCGGAAATTCCTCCTCCACAGTGATTATTTGTTCCTATTTCAAACAATGAAGTAACACTTAGGTTGTGGGAGGAGTACACAATTTGTGCAATTTAGGGCTCTGAAACTCCTGCGCAGAGTTTTTTAGAATTCAATTTTTTTACTGTAGTACAATCTCACCCTTTAGGAAGATGCAAGTGCACAAGATAGTGTTTCATCTCTCAGCAGTATATCTAGTGGTGAAACATCATACAACAGTGGTGGAGAGTTACGAAAATCTCCTGTTCCTCTTGATTTGGATGTTCCACTTAAAGTAGACACGGTTGACAATGGTGATTTTTCACTACCACATTTTATTAATGGTGTAAGTAAACACCCTGAATTGGCGCAAGTTCAACCATTTTCACCACCCTGTGAGCCAGGTTCACCAAAGAAATCGATACTTACCGGACGCTTCAGTGTTGCAACTGTAAATGTACAAGATAAGGAAGTCGAACCAATCGTTTCAACTGGTAGGTTCAATGTCAAAGCAGTTTCTATATGTGCTTCAGATGTATCAAGTACTTCGTCACCAGTTTCTCCATCATCAATGCCTACTAGTCCTAATTCAACTTGCAGTTCGTTAAACAATTCAATAAGTCTAACTGCCGGTCTTTTTAATACAGAAAGGATAAGAACAGCTTCTGATCCGAATCCTGAACTGTCACGTAGTATATCACATACCAGACAAAGATCTGAGCCAGTTCGGCAGATTTCACCTGCTGAAATGGAAGCCGCAATACAGGCCAACTTATCCAACATTGAAAGTACAAGAACTAGTACAACAACTATGTCACAAACATCATCACAGTTTGTCTCTGCTTCTGTACAAACTAAACCCTTTCCAGATGGAGAGAGACCTCCATTTAACGTACAAATATCACATGAAGCTGTTGATAGTAGTGGAAAGGTTATTATAGCAGAAACTTTTAGTGATGTTGTAGTAAAAGGAACTGATCACACATTTGTTGTTTCAACAATGCTTGACAAAGAACCAATGCTCACAACAACTTCTACTGGGACAGAGACCCTAGAAAAGATTGAAGGCAAACTTTTTGTACCTAACGTCACACCAGATAATTCTGCAGCATCAAGTCCAGCAATAGCAAGACGCCAGATTCCGCCGTTGACTTCAAACGACAGTACCGTTCAAGAGTTTGACCCATTTTTAACTGAAATTACCACAACAAATGTTGCGGACGATAATGTAACAAATATTGCCGACACCAATGTGGTTGACAGCAACACTGGAATCATTCTGTCTACACGGTCAGATCAAGTGATTGCTGGTGGACAGCAAAGTGGTTATAATTCATCTGTTGCTGGTTCAGAATGTAGTAGTCGTACTGGTTCACCAACCAGTATGTTAACACCATCTGATTCTATGGAAAACATTAGAGGTACTACTACCTCTGCCCAATCGACGTCTTCTACTAAGTTAGATGATATGGTAAGTCCCACTGAGCAAAAACATGTTCAATGTCCGTTGTCTTTACTGCGGACTTTGAACATATTTTTGCCCACAGTACTCAGTATTATGCAGTACTCAAAATAAGAGTAAATAACTCTCTTTGAAGGAGTGTTTGAACCAAAAATTACTTCCTCACAGTGATTATTTGTTCTTATTTAGATCAGTGTTTTGCTAGGTATTACGTTCATGTTCAAGAACGAATCAAAATGAAATTATTTTAGCATTTGAGGAGAAGGGTGTTATGGTAAACAAACTCTTTTTCACAGGTTTTATATATTTGGTAGATTCTACTCGTAATTTGTACATTTCAGAAGATTTTACAGTGTTCAAAATAAGAGTAACTAATCATTCTGGAGGGGTAGCCTGAAGCAATACTCAAAAATCACTCCACCACAGTGAGTATCTGCTCTTATATGTAAAATTCAAGCTTTTCAACTAAATCCGGATTTCCACTTCGCGTAACATATCGTACACATATAAACAAAATGATTGATCCGGTGGTTAATTATTGTTTTGTTCGTTCTTCCAGTGTTAGTTACCTTACGTAAAAAAAAAAGTTGAATTCAGTTTAACTTTATAACGTAGCGTACCAAATAGTTATGTAAGCCAATAAAATTTATGCAAAAGAGTATTGTGCCAACCAGCTTGCAATTGATTGGTTTCTTCATACCGAAGAAACCAATCCATTGCAAGATCATTGACTTACACCTTCTGTTCAGTTTCATTTTTGTTAGATTTAACCAAATTTAGGTTCTTCAAACCTATATTCAGGCTATATTATTTTAAACAGTGGATTGGTTTGCATGTCTTGTAGTTTTTCTTTTAAAGGTTGATGTACATTACACTCGCTGACAAAAGACAAAAGAAGATATTCCATTGATAGAAATTGATGCCACGTGATGCGTGGAATGTCTTCTTTTGGCTCTTGCAGGAAATTATTCACCTAATACAAATCGACCTTTATACTGCAAGACGGAATATCTGCATGTGTTCTCCATGCCTATAAATTCATGACAGCATTCCCCTGTGGATGAGCATCTATGGAGGCTAATTTGCAGCCAATAGGCTGTAAATTGGTCTCCAAAGATGCTCCTCCACAGTGGAATGCCAACCTGTGTTCTCGAATGCACAAATCTGTACGAACATTGAACAGTTATTAATCTTTCTAGCTAATGTTGATCATTTTCATTGTACCATTTGATCATACCGAAAAAAACTTGTAATTAATTGACATACATCTCTTCTCTGTCATAGTTATTTTGACTTCACACATTATCGTTCTTTTCCAGGTGGCATCAAAACCTCCACAGCCACCAAGATCACGATCTTCATCAAATCAACCAAATATACCTGATCAACTGTTACAAGCTGTTGTTAATACGGATGAGTATAGCAAGATTAGGAATAAGTAAGTTCAATTGATCAGGGCTCGAAATAACAGCCGGTCATCACTGTGGAGGAGAGATTTTTCAGAATATTTTCAGCCAAGTTGGCTG